>APFE030109651.1:76337-91507 GCA_000404065.3 Pinus taeda | reverse complement strand
CCAGGATAACTTTACAAAATTTGAAGGCAATTGGATGAACTTGAAGTAGCCTTCTTCACTTGGAGACTGTTTGAGCAAATATGGAGCATTGCAGCGAGCAAAGTACGACATATTTGGCCTGTGAAATGCCAATCATGAAAAATGAATACCTGCTGCAGCAGGAAGCTAACAGGAACAACACAAAAAGAAAGAAGAGAAAAATTTCTGGAAAATTGTTGTGCCTTAGAAGGAACATCGACTGTTCCTTGGAGGAAACAACAGTTATTCCTTAAAGGGAACAACAAGAAAATCTGCACACAAAATTGTTGTTCCTTAGAGGGAACAACGGTTGTTCCTTGGAGGGAACAACAAGAAGAAAATCCATACGAACATTTTTTTCTTTAGAGGGGACAGAAGTTGTTCCTTAGAGAGAACAACAGTTGTTCCTTAGAGGGAACAACAAAGGAAAAGTACAAAAAATGACTTATATACAATTTACACAAGCAAATTCAATCCAATAGAAAGGAAAATTTATGTACAAATTTCAAAAACAAATGAATTATTCATTGGGCCGATGCTGTGGATGGGTTGCCCTCCTCAGCAAGAATTTGTATGGTGGAATCTTCCCGTAATTGCTGGCAAAAGGACTCCCTGGAAAGTGGTTTGTGATAGAGTCATACTCGATGTCCATTCACTTTAAAAGAGTAGCCAAACCCATCATTGGTGGATAATGTGAGAGTGCCATTATCATGCACCTCTTGTATCTCATAAGGCCCTAACTAACTGGTCTGGAGTTTTTCTGGGCAATCCTGGAACCCAGAATCATACAGAAATGCCCAATCTCCTTCGTGGAAGATCTTCTTCTTGATAAGGGCATCATACCATTTCGCTCTTTGTTGTTGGATCAATGCAGTGTTTTGAAGAGCTGATAGCCAGATTTCATCCAATTCATTGATTTGATGTAGCCTATTAATCTATGCTTCATTTAAGTCCAAACCTACCTCCTAAGCTATCCTCACTGTCTGTATTTCAAATTCGATTGGGAAGATAGGTTCTTTTCCAAACACTAGCTGATATGGGGAATATCCCGTGGTATTTCTCCATGTCATGTAGTATGCCCACAGGGCTTCTGGCAATTGGGTAGCCCAGTCACATCTATGTGATGCAACTGTCTTTGTGAGTATTGTCTTGATTACTTTATTGGTGCTTTCTACCTGGCCATTTGCCTACGGGTGGTATGTAATGTTGCAGAAATCGTATGGCCTATAAATTGTGGCCCTCCATCTATGATTATTTCTCTAGGAAATCCATATCACACAAATAGTTGGAAAAGAAAGTGGATTATCGAGTCCTCTGTTGCCCTTGGTAATGCTTCTGCCTCCACCCATTTAGTCACATATTCTGTTGCGACTAGTATGTATGTCTTTTGATTAGATGATGGGTTTATTGGACCAATGGAATCTAATGCCCATCGTTCAAAAGATTCAATAACTAATTGCGAATGCAAGGACATCTCATCAGATTTCCCAGGGCATCCCATTCTTTGGCAACTGTCGCATGCCTGGACAAACTTCTTGGCATCTTTAAAAATGGTGGGCCAACAATAGCCCATCTGTAAGACTTTGTGACCAGTCTTGTGGTCTACAAAATCACCAACACAAGGCCCATCGTGGTAAGCTTTCAGGATGTTGAAGACTTCATCTTCCCTGACACATCTTAGAATGTGAATATTGGCCCCTGTATGAAATAAATATCCTCTGATCCAGGAGAACCAAGTGCTACACTATACTATTTGTTTTCTTTCATTAGGCATCAGGTGCTTTGGGTAATTTTCCCACTGCTAGGTAGTTTGTGACCTCCACGTACCATGGTGTTTTCACGGTGACAGCGAATAAGTTTTCATCAGGGAACTGGTCTTCTACTGCTGCCGAGTCGTCTATCTTTGACCTTCATGAAAGGAAGTCTGCTACTGTATTTTCTTTTCCTGGTCGATCTTTGATTGTTATGTCAAATTCCTACAAAAGGATCAACCATCTTGTCACTCTTCCATTTGTAACAAGTTTATTAGCTAGATATTTAATAGTAGAGTGATCAGTATACAAAACCACAGGGTATCCTGGTATATAATGTCTGAATTTATTGATAGCATAGATTATAGCCAAAAATTCTTTTTTAGTCACAGTATAATTTAATTCAGCAGGAGATAGATTTTTGTTGATGTAGTATATTGCATATGACTTCTTATCTTTCTCCTGGCCGAGGACTGCTCCCATGGTTGTGTCTGAAGTGTCGGATGAAATCTGGAATGGCAAATCCCAGTTTGGGCCCTGTAATATTGGGGCTATTGATACAAGCCATTTTAAATATTCAAAAGCAATGTCACATTTGTTAATCCAAATGAAATCAATATTTCTTGTTAATGCATATACTGGTGCAGCAATTTGAGAAAAATTCTTTATAAATCTTCTATATATCTAGAAAATCCCAAGAAACTGCGTACCTTAGTTTGTGGAAGGGGTATGTACTAAAAGAATTATTTGAATTTTTGCTGGATCTACCTGGATTCCAGTTGCTGAGATATAGTGACCCAAGGTGAGGCCCTCGGTCATCATCATGTGGCATTTTTCATGCTTAAACAGAGCCTAGTAGCAATGCATCTTTGCAGAACTTTCTTTAATGTTTGTAATGTCGACTCGAAGTCATCTTTGTAAGGTGTAAAGTCATTCATGTACACCTCGAGCCCTTCATTTATCAGATCTGAAAAAATACTGAGTACAACCCTCTGGAATGTGGCAGGTGCATTGCATAGCCCAAAAGGTAAGACCCTGTAAGCAAATGTCCCCCAAGGTCAGGTAAAGGTAGTCTTATCCTGGTCTTTAGGGGCAATTTGAATTTTATTGTAGCCGCTGAAGCCATCTAGGAAAGAAAATATTTTTTTTCTTGCCAATGTGTCCAAGACCTGGTCAATGAATGGAAGGGGAAAATGGTCATTTTGGGTTGCTTTATTAAGCTCTCTATAGTCAACACTTATACGCCACTTTCCATTCTTTTTAGGCACCACTACTAATGGAGAGACCCATTTGCTGTCAGATATAAGATAGATGAAATTTACATCTAACAATTTTTGTAGTTCAGCTTTAACAGTATCTTTAAGGTGAGGGTTTAACCTGCATTGAGGTTGTCGACTGGGCCTAGCATCTTTCTCTATATAGATGTGGTGCATGCATAATTGGGGATCAATCCCTTTCATGTCCGGGTAATCCCATGCGAAGGCCTATTTATATTTTCTTAGAAGTTGAATGAGCTTCTGCTCCTGGTCAGCAGTCAGGTTTTTGTTAATATTTAAAGTTTTTCCTGGTTCAATTTCTATGTTTTTGTCGTTATAAACAGAAGTTGTTGGTATCGACTGGTCGTTAATATCTTTTAAGGGATCTTCTTCTATTTCGTTATTGAGGGCTGCTTTGATCATGTGACATTTTGGATGGGATACGGCACCTGGTTGGTTAATGTAAGTGTTCATGATGTCATCTTCTATTTGATCCTTGAATTCGAGAGCATTTTCTATAATTAGCGATGATCTAATGTTTTCAGTTAGATATGATACAAGTTGTTTTCTGGTTTCTATTATTGTTAAACTTAGCTGAGCTGGAGGATATAAGGCTAAATTCTTCACATTGCTTCCTCTTGCTATAGTCATGCTACCTGTTCGACAGCTTATGTAAGCATCCACGGTTGCTAGCCAAGGTCTACCTAGAATTAAGGGATGTCCATCGAGCTGGTTTCTAGGATTGATGATCAGAAAGTCTACTGGGTATTCCCAAGAGTCTACAGACACCATTACATCCTATAATGTGCCTTCTAGTTTGACTACCGATCGGTCAACCAGCTCCAACAAGGTCGTGGTTGGGTCCAAGGATGTAATGCCAAGATTTTGACAAGTTGTTGTTATAAGAATATTAATTGTTGCTCTTAGGTCAACCAATGCATTGGGGAAGGAGCATCCATTTATTTGCACTGTGACTATAGGGTTTCTTGGGTCCTCATATTTTACAGGTGTTTCTCTGCCTGATAGTAAATCAAATAAGGTACCGACTACATGGATAGTTGGGGTTGTTTTTATTTTCCACTTTGGCTTTTTCGTACACAATTCCTTAATTTTTTTTGCATAAATTGGAATGTCCTAAATAGCCTAGAGGAGAGATATTTTTACACACAAATTTTTCAATTCTCCCAGAAGATCAAAATCGGGATATTCAATTGGGCGGGATATGATTAATCTTTTTGGAAATGGTGGAGAAGAGGTGATCGTTTGATCATGAGTTTTCTTTTCAACCATGTTCTCCACTTGTGGTGCTTGTTCTACAAGTAACGGATCTTCAATTTTTATATTTGTATCCCCCTCTGATTCTATTATCCATACAGACCTTAATTGAAGCTCATTGCACTCCCTCAACATAGTTTCTGGCTCTGGTCCTTCAATAATTTTCACAGATTGAACCAATCTGTTGTTGGGATTTGAGTTGGGTTGGGTTGGGAGCTGCGATCGTAGGTTGGTCTAAGGGTTTTGTTGCAATGTGTAGGGTGTTGGAAGTGTGGGTTGAGGTAGGGGGATTGTTCCTGCTGGCTGGTTTGTAGTTCTTTGCCAGCTTGACTGCCAGTTCTGGTTCTGTGAAGTGGAGGGTGACCATTGAGATTGATATGCATTATTCTACCAAAATGGTGGGAAGTAAGAGGAATTTGGCCAATTGTTATTTTGATTTGATTGGTTGGTCCAAGGTGGCATAGAGAATGGTTGTTATGACCAATTGGAAAAGGGTGGTTGGTTCTACCACATAGCTCATGGGTATTGTTGCGAATTATATTGTGAGGGTTGAAAGAAATAAGAAGTATCAATAGGCATACCTATTTGTCGTGGTTGCCATTGGCAACGCTGATTTAGCAAGTAGATTGGTTATGTTTCTTCCTCTGCCTCCTTATAGACTATTTTTAACCCTAGGAGTGATGGGAAGCTTTCTGTGGCATGATCTTTAGTACATATGGCACAAGTTTGCACCATATCCAGTGGGCATTCTTTGTGACTATGCTTCTTCCTACATCTAGGACAAAATATCACCAAGTTTTGTTCTGCTTCAGCCTACTTTTGCTTGGCTTGCATAATATCTAATTTCATTGTCAGAGTTCCCAAAATATATGTTTTGAAATCCTCTAGCAGGTTGCCAATTTCTACACGAGTTACACCTCCACCAAAGATTTTGTTGTCCCTGGAGGTCATGTCATGTTCTGCTAGTTTCAATCTCATATTGCCTCTTGAGCACCTGATACAAAATTTAATAATGTCACCATACTCTTCTTAATATATATCACCTATACCCATAATATTTAATGTCTCTATCCATTGTTATTTTATCCCTTTAATCAATGTAGTTTTTAGCACATTATCAGGCAAAGGCAAAGTTGCATAGGGAGACCGCTGGAGGTTATATTGAAAACATTCCACATATTCTTCTAACGTTTCATTAGGTCTTGCTACAATTTGGAATATTTCGTCTTTCAATTCCCTAGATCTGCAATAGTCCTGATATTTTTTAAGGAAAGTGGTTTTCATTTGATCCCAATCATTTATTGTGCCCCCACCTAATCCCATAAATCAACGCAAGGCTGCTCCTTTTAATGTAGATGGAAACAACTTTAGTTTTTGGGGGTCGATGGTATAATCATAACCCTGACATAATACATCAAATTCAAATAGAAATGCATTTGTATCCTCTGATGTTAGTCCATGAAAGGTGGGAATATTTTGGAGAGGGATAGCTTTCATGGGTGCGTTGATAGTTGTGTCAACAATGGGATACTACAATGTAGAGGTCTGGGGTACTTGTGGGTTGTTGGCCATTTGATCAAATATATGCCAATACCCTTCCAGGATGTATAGAGAGTTATTCCTAGGATGACTAGAAGGGGTGGGAATAATCTTAACAGCACTCCCTTGGTCTAGGATACTGGGTGTTCCTTGTTGAATTACTACATGAGGGGATCTTGGCTCCTTTGTTTCCCCTGTTTCTCCTCCTCCTTCATGAATATTACAAGAATTCCCTTCTCGTGAGGAAATTGAGCACGATTTTTCAATTTCTTGAAAACTCTACTCAGTCCCTACTGTTTTGCTATGGACCTTTGTGTAGGCTACAGATGGTGAGCCTATGGCTTGAAGGGAGACAGTAGGTTGTCTAGAAGCAACGTTTCTGGGACCTACTGATGGCTAAGATTCGGCTTTCTTTAAGATGTCATCTATGAACATTGATCATCCAAGGGTCACCGGTCCCTTAGATCTATCAGGTTTGGGTAGTGGAATTGGATTGTTTTCGAGTTTTTTCTTCTTAGTCATTCATGCAAAAAATTCAAATGTTTATCTCTACCCTAAGTTCCTAACAATTATGCTAGAAAGTGGGCGGATGAGCAGGAATTTTGTGTGCTCCGTACATAGGTTCTTACCTTTCATTTTTAATACCCAATTCTCTCTCAACAGAAAAGCAGCAAATACCTACTTCAGTTTTCTGTAATTGTGCTGAAAAGCGGGTGGAGGAGCAAGCACTTTACTTTCTCGTTACGTAGGTTCTTACCTTCCATTTTCAATACCCGATTCTTCTTCAACAGCAATCATCAGATTTACTTTACTCTTTATAAATGGCTACACTCTCCCCGGAAATGGCACCAAAATGTTGGTCGATAAAAGGTGTCTTTTAAAACTCCTAATTATCCTCACATTAATTATCAGTCCGGGCAAGTCTTCTTATTTCAAGAGTATACACAGTATGTGGCTGCTATTTAACTCAGAGAGTAATGTTTCCCAAATTGAAGTATAGATATTTTAAATACAAGAGTAAACAGATGCATCTAGTAAATTCCAATTGCAATTAAAGAAAACTCAATCCTTTAACGAAATCAAATCTTACATTCATCAAAGTAACAACAACATCAATTGAGAGTACAGTAGTGATAACTCATCCCTCTTTAACTGATTTAATCTAAATCAAACCCAATCCTCAATAATTAATATAAATAGTGAATTATATCAATCTGAGAGTTTCAACAGCGATAGTTAATACTCTTTAACGTTGATTATATCAAGCAGAATATTTATCTAAGAAACTTGATCTGAAATGAAAGTAAACAGATACAACGACAACACTACAAATTATATAAAGCAAATAGATTCTAATAAGACTGGAAAATAATAAATAGCGAAGCGATAAAATCACAGAAAGCAAGAATACTATAAAACCATCATACTTGCGAGAATTGGAAATGTATGACACAAGAAAAGCAGTTGAATCCACTAGAGGCCAGGCCCCTAGCCGCCAACAAACACTGCTAAGTTACTTCAGGAAACGCGAGGGAACAACAACTTCACTTATATATCAATCATCAAACTGAATGATCATTACAATATATTCGTGTTCTTCTCAGCAGTGAGAATCTGTGATTACAATTACAATTTCAATAATACAGAAATTCCTCTTTTTCTTCCTTCTTACAAAACATCTCCTTTTATAATAGGAAAGGGTAAAAAGATAAATGAGATCCTGAGGGATTTGCAACAGTTTTCCATCTTCAGACAACATTTCCCTTCTTGCACTAATTCTGCTAATTTGCTTTTGGCCTTATCTACAACCACCACGTTCCTCCCTTAGCTTGTCAATTTTTGTTGTTCCTTCATAGGGAACAACATTTGTCCCTTTTGTTGTTTTCTTACATAAAGGAAGGTAATAATTAGCAAAGTCATAACTGCAGATAATTCCTTCATTTCTCACCGTAGTTCCTTAATAGATCAGCGCATTGAGATATAGAAAGGATAAGAATAAAGGAAAAGGATGATGAGTTTAATAGTAAATGCATACATTTTCCATGACCCAACAGTCATATGTGTTGGACTCCCTTATAACCCCTATGGGTACGCCTCCGAGTAGTAGCACATTATACAAAATCGCACACGGACTGCACTTCCATGTACCCTTGGGTATATCGGAAGACCCCTAGGATAATTTGAAACCTAATCTTAGATAAGTTGTTACTCGTCTTGTTATTACAGTACAATAAGAACATCACTTGGGGAGATTACTTGCATGTACAATAGGGTAGTCAAGTAGTACAACTAAGGGTATGGTTGATCCTCCTTAGTTAGCACCCTCAAAGATTGGGCCAAGTACTATTTTAGACCCCTGCATATGTTGTGATCTGTAGCAAATGACACTCCTTTGAGACCATAGTTACCTAAGATATTTGAATATCACCCCCTAGTTTTTCATCTAGATCAGATCCAATTTTTGGGGTTCGACTATTGTTCTTGAGATCAGATCCAACAGTTGGGGTTTCGCCACCACCATTTAGATCAGATTCAACAATTGGGGTTTTCACCACATAGATTAGACTCTTTGTGTTGTGAGGTTTTTGACCACCACAATCCAGATCAAATTGGTGTAGAACATTTTGTCGTACCAAGACCTTGGGGTTTTTATTACTACAGTCCAAGCCTAATTTTCGCAGGATATTTGGAAGTATCAAGATTTCTGGAATTCAACGACTGCATTATTGATCAACTGGGAGTAAAACTAATTTCTGAGTGAAAAAAAAAAAGAAAAAAGTCAGAGGCCATCCTGGGACACTTATAAGAGACTTAGCCCATAATGTTCAAGATGACGAGCTGGTCGTAGTGGTACCATTTACTTGTAAGCCCCAAATTTTCCGATGGTCAAAATTTTTTTCCCGACGTGGCTTCAAGGGACCCACTTCATTAGACTCCCCAGATTTCCCTCTTTCCAAGAATACTACTCTTAAGTAAGCTAAAAATTTTGAATGGGGCTTTTGTATTCTTAGTACTAAATATTATGTTATGACTATGGAAAGCAAAGTTTAGAAGGTCGACAAACTTGAGAAAATATTTGAGGCATTCTAGGAGAAAATCTCTGCCCAGCTATCACAAATAATGGATGCTATAAATATGTCTTGTTAACTCGGGAGGGAGGAGCCTAGTGTTGATGCACACATAGAAGGAGAATCCATCCATCACATTCACTTCCATGGAAATGACCATCCTTCAAGCCACAGGACACCCAATCTGGACATGTACAAATTTGACGGCTCTAACCCTGTAGTATGGGTAGCACAAATGGAATAGTATTTCTTCCTTAATGATATTTGTGATGATGGAACTAAAATACATGTGGGGGTCGTTTACTTGGACCAAGATAGATGGAAGTGGTGGCAGTGGCATCATAAATGTTATCTAGGGAGGGAAACTTGGAACATGTTCTCAAAAGCCATATGTGATTTCTTTGATCGAGAATCTCATTTTTTGGGCTGTCTCCCTAAGCTCCAGTAAATAGGTATAGTAAAGGACTACATTGGAGCCTTTTAACGATTGGCTATCATAACTGAAGGCCTAGAAGATGAATTTTACATGGAATGTTTCATTAGTGGCGTAAAGGAAGCCATCCAAGCCCATGACCAGATGCATCACCCAGCTACTTGGTTTGGACGCATGCCGCAAGGCCTTAGATGTGGAATTTGCCTTAAATTCCTAGTCCAATCATCCAACTTTCATCACTAAAGCACATCCCACCTAGGCTCTTTGCCCCACTCAAACACTTAAGGTTCAAAATGTGTCACTGGAAGAAATGGATGAAAGAAGGAAACAAGGATTGTGCTACTACTGTAATGACAAGTACTCACCCAAACATAAATGCAAGGACCAAAATTCTTTCAAATTGTTGCTACTTATAACAACTCAACATATGAAGCTTCATCCCATGATGTGTGTGAGGAAGAAGTAGGTGAAACCCAAATTGACCTAGACAATGATCTCATAGCTACACAAGATGAGCCAGTTATATCCCTACATGCCTTCGCAGGAATATATTTGCCCCAAACTCTCAAAATTCGAGGTTTTATTAAACATCAGATAGTAGTGGTATTGATTTATAGTGGCATCACTCATAACTTTGTCCATAAGAGAGTCACAAAAGTTGTTCATTACTTTGTAAGTGTGGTATCTAATTTTCAAGTCCTTATCATTAATGGGGGGACCATGAAATGTGAAGGATGTTGTGAAAATATTAAGCTTCAGATGGGAGACTACCAGCTAAAAACCCACATGTTTTCCATTGAAATGGCTGGTTATGGCATTGTCCTTGGTATTGAATGGCTTCGCACACTGGACCATATCACAATGGATTTCCAGGAGTTATATATGAGCTTTAAGAAAAATGACCACATTCATACATTGAGGGGACTCCACGTAGGTTTTCCTACTATCATCGGCTCGCATTGAATGGAGAAGACTTTTAAAAAGGGCCATCAGGGAGTTGTCACCCAATTTAACGCCATCTAGGCCATTCAATCCACTACTCCTCATATTCATCTTGAGATGCAACATGTATTAGATTTCCAACAATGACTCTTTGAAAAAAATAAAGAGATTCCACCCTCTAAGGGTGAACATGATCATAGCATCCCTTTGGTCCCAAGTGCCCAAAGGCCAAATGTCCACCCATATCAATATCCTTTTCCTCAAAAAAATGAAATTGAAAAAATCATCAAGGAACTCCTCGAAACCAATGTTATCTGTCCCGGCACCAACCCTTATTCATATATAATGGTCATGGTTCTAAATAAATATGGTGAATGGCACATGTGTCCTGACTTTTGGGCCTTTAACAAGCTCAGTATCAAGGAAAAATATCCTATTTTGGTTGTTGATGATCTACTTGATGAACTGCATGGTGTTAAATTCTTTACCAAGCTAGACCTTTGCTCAGGCTATCACCAAATGTGCATGAAGGAAGTGGATATTCCCAAGACAGCCTTCTAAACTCGTGAAGGCCATAATGAATACCTGGTCGTGCCATTTGGTCTCTGTAACACTCCATCCACTTTTCATAGCCACATGAACCACCTTTTGAAACCATATCTCAAAAAATTGTCATGGTCTTCTTTAATGACATTCTCATCTACAGCATAACATGGGACAAACATCTTCAACATGTTGACCAGATATTGAAATTTCTCCAAGATCACAAATTATTTGTCAAATTATCGAAGTGCTCCTTTGGCATGGAAGAAGTAGAGTATTTATGCCACATTATGGGTCGTGATAGAGTGAAGGTTGATTCGAAAAATATTTAGGCAATGCAAGATTAGCCCCAACCAATAAAATTAAAGAGTTTGAGGGGATTCTTGTGTCTCACGGGCTACTATCGCAAATTTGTCTACAATTATGGATGCAATTCTAGACCCCTCACTAATATTCTCGAGAAGAAATCATTTCTATAGACTGACACAGCTTAGCAAGCCTTCTTGGCTCTCAAACAAGCCATGTGCTCCACTCCAGTATTGACCTTACTAGAGTTCACCAATCTTTTATGATTGAATGTGATGCTTCATGTACAGATTTTGGCATTGTATTAATGTGGGAAGGTAGACTGTTAGCTTTCACCAGTCAAAAACTCACTAGAAAACATTTGGGTCAAAGTACATATGAGAAAGAAATGATGACCATCTTACATGCAGTAGACACCTCGTGACAATACTTATTGGGCCGATGTTTCCAAATCCGCATGGACCATCATAGCCTAAAAAAAAATTTGGAGTAGCGTTTATTGTCACCATCGCAAAATAAATGGCTTGCAAAAATTTTGGGATATGATTATGAGATAATTTACAAGAAGGGGCATGACAATGTAGTGGTTAATTCCTTATCCCTCCAATTTGAGGATGAGGGCACCCTTCTATCACTCTTTCTACCCATGCCAGATTGGATCAAAGAGGCCTGCAATGAATGGTTCTCCCACCCCTCTCTATCCCAACTCATTAATAACTTAAGAGTAGATCCTAATTCCTCAGAAGACTACTCTTGGAGGGATGATATTCTTCGCTACAAGGATCAGGTAGTGTTATCCCCGATCTCCACCCTCAAAACTCACATCTCGGATGAGTTTCACTCCTATCCAATTGCAGGACATTAAGGATTTCAAAAGACTTCCGCACAAGCACATCATTCTTTCTTTCGGATGGGCATGAAGAAAAACATGTTGGGTGTGGAGCCTTATTATCTTCTTTATTCAAAGATATCACTGCATTGACCCCAGTTCGTAATGGGGCGGCAATGCCACCCATTTATGTGCGTCGCTAGGGGGGTCCAAGGGGGGAAACAACGATTCTTTAGAGCCAACACCCCCGAAGCTAAAAATAGATGTAAAATTTCCTTGTAAAATATTGTAATTTCATAGTCAATCTAGGTCGTTCTTAAGGCAGAAATCTGACGGTAGAAGTTATGTTTAATTTAGGGTTTTTTTCCCTAAAAGGAAACCCCTCACTATATATGGGGGAATTGTATTACGGCTATGTAGATGTGTATTCTGAGAGAGAAAGAGAGAAGAGATTGTGTGAGAGAGAAGTGGGAATTACAATGGATTTATTGTATGTTGTATCTCTTCATTTTGTTGGATAATATAAAAGGAAGGACTGGCTATTTCTTTGTGGATGTAGTCCAAATTGGGTGAACCATGTGTATCTGTGTCTCTCTTGTTTTATGCATTTTGTGTGTTTATATTTCGGCAATATTTTATGTGTTCCATTGCTTTGTAATATATAATTTTCTAACACAACATTCTTCCTTTTGTAGTTGAATATGATGTATGACTACAAAAAAGGGGAAATGATCAAGCTACTGGAAACCTTACAACCATTTCCACTCCATGCTTCCATCTAGATGGATGTTTCCATGGATTTCATTATTGATCTCCCAAATTCAGGAAACAAATTAGTTATCATGGTGGTTGTTGACAAAATTTCCCAATATGCTCATTTTTTTGCTCTACCACACCCATTTACCCCAACATTGGCAGCTTAAGTTTTCTTGAATCAAATCTTCAAACTGCATAGCATGCCAACTTCCATTGTCTCTGATTAAGACCCCACTTTCAACAGAAAATTTTGGAGGGAAATTTTCAATCTCCATGGCACACAACTCCAACTAAGTACAACTTATCATCCCCAAACATATGGTCAAATAGAAGCAGTCAACAAATGTTTGGAGACCTATCTAAGGTGCTTCACTTCATACAATAAATTTCAATGGGTACAGTGGTTTCCTTTAGCGGTACAGTGGTATATTACTAACTATCATGAAGCCACCAAGATGATTCCATCTGAGGCAGTGTATGACTAACTCCCACCTTCACCCGTTTCTTATATCCCTGGATGTTCCAAAGTACATGCAATTGATCAACTCCTATAGAACCGTGCTGCCATGATCACTAATCTCAAAGATAATCTACATCAATCTCAGAAAAGAATGAAGAAATAGACTCGCAAACATTGTTTTGAGTGCTCATTTCAAGTAGGGTGTTATCCTCCACAATGTCCCAAGGCTGAGAAGGGAGATCGAAGGAGGTAACCTCAGACCACTTAGGTTCAACAGCTAGCCCTACTAAACTAGAGAGGGATCTCTCTATCAATTCACAACCAATGAAGAGTGGAATGGGAAAATATTTTAGGCTAGATATTATAGTCTTAGGTAGGGTTTTGAGTTTTTAGGTTTTGATGTTGGATTAGGGATGAAAACCAGGTAGCTAGGTCAAATGATCAAAGGATTACAACAAAAAATATATATAGGAGCACGGTAGAAATAATTTTGTGATGGCTTTAGGGTTTGTCAGTGTAGTGTAGTGTTTGAAAGAAGAAAAAGGTCTTAATGAGCATGTGCACCATCAATTCATTAAGTAAGAAAGAAAGTTACACAAAATTATTTTCCTATCAAAATGGAGATTTAATGAAGAATTATGTTTATAACCTTTAAGGAAAATCACTGAAGAAATAAGGTATGGAAATGAGAGATATATATCATTAATAAAAAACTATAACAGAGAAAATACTTCATCACAAACTCACTGCACATGAATTCCTAGGTAATAGTTGCAAACTGCTCCTTTGATTTCCTTAATAAAGAGTTGAAATACAAGCTACAAGTGTTCTCACCTTTGATGTCCAACACCTAATACTTCAAAATCTGAAATATTTATACAATTCTTTTCAAAAACAATATCTTGAAAAACACTTCAAGAATTATTACAAAATTTCCTAAAATAGATCAAAACAACTAGAATATCATTTTGCTGAGTTTTGGTTTTGTTCTGGGCATTCTGGTGCAACTGAGACCTCAAATAGACACTATGTTGGACCTGTTGTTCCATTTTTCCTCTAATCGGTTCTGAGAATTATTGTATCAAATATGCAATGTGGCTCCCTTGTTGTTTTTCCTATTAAAAGTGAGTCATGAAACCGATTATTTCTTTGCCTGTTGACCTTCATCACAATCACAACCAGATCGGGTTTCTGTCGTATCACAATTGCAACCTGGATAAAGAGTTGTTTCCACTAATTTTCTTTGTTGTTTACCAAAGGATGAACTTGAAAACTTTAAACACTACGATGCATAGAATTAACGCATCCGCGGAGTACATCGCAATTGGAGTCCAGATGTAGGACTTTACCCTTTTTCGTGGCATTTTTTCAATGGAACGCAAGCGACAACTTATTTAAGAATATAGTATAATTTATCGCATCTAGATGGAGGGATTTCTTCCAATCGCAATCGCATTTGGGAAGGGGTATATTGGAGTGAGACTTGAGATGGTGCAATCTTCGGGGTTCGGGGTTTGGGGTTTATAAGTCATGGGACTTAACACTGCGAGTTATCGGGAGTACTTGCAGGACTGTTTGTGGGATTATAAAGCGGGAGGGTTATTTGCGGGATGGCTGATGCGGTGTAAGGAATGAAAGATCCCACATCACATTTGGGAAAGCAGTGAAGAGTATTGCTTTACATTTCATATGACATTTCCGATTGCGGCCTGCGGGATGATGCAGGCCCATTTATAGCAATCGGCGGAGGGGTGAGGAGTTTTATTTGATATTTCATATAATAAACGTCGACTATGGTAATGTGATATGGCGATACATGACTGGTGGGTCAGGGTCTCTTCTTTTAAAAACAAAGCGATGCGATATAAAAAGAACTTTAATATGGTTTTCGAATGTTTGATATATTTCAAAGCAAAAGTGGAACAATGGCTAAAGTTTATGATATAACATTGAAATGCGGCTAGATTTGGAATTTCAAAGGGATTTCACATAAA
>APFE030109651.1:0-64618 GCA_000404065.3 Pinus taeda | reverse complement strand
AATTTTAATTCACAATTTTAATTCAAGGACAAATTAAAATTGGAATATTCTGGATTCTATTTTTATCATTTCTTGTTGCTATTTTCAACACCTTGTGCTCTGATACCAACTTGACTTGTAATTGATTTCTAGTTAATGCTATGCTAGTATCATTTTCAGATATAAAATTTTATTTTCTTTGGTTTTCTTATCCATAGAGAGTTTATCCATGAGCATGTGATTTTCAAATCATCTAACTTGGTGAAATTTAGTGTTTTACATGAACTTAAAAGCATGAAATTAAATGGCTTAACAATAGCATATAAAAACACATCAAGCACAACTAACAAATCTCAATACACAATTTTTTGTTGAAGGAGTTCACCCCTCTTGGGCTACATCTCCTTGGTCCAACTTCATAGTGTGGGCCTTTATATTAGCTTCAATAGTGCTCAAATTTCTGTTACAAGCATCCAATGATCTTGGTACATGTTCCAATGAGTTTAAAACATTCAAATCTATCAGAAATGACTATTTGTTTACTTAATTTGGTTACTAGCTGCTCTGGGAATGGACTCTAACACCTGGTGGCCCTAAGCTTCAAAAATCTTCAAGTGAAAAAAAACACCTATAGATGACCTCTTCTGCTTCTCAAACCTACTCTATTGATTTTAAAACATTCAAATCTATCAGAAATTACTATTATTTTACTCAATTTGGTTACCAGCTGCTCTAGGAATGACCTACAACACTTGGTGGCCCTAGGCTTCAAAAATATTCAAGTGAACAAAAACACATGTAGATGACCTCTTCTGCCTTTGAAAACTACTCCAATGAATTCCCAGCATGATAATTAGCCAAAAATTACTATTCATTTTCCAAATTTGGTTGATAATTGAGTAAGTTATGACTCAAACATTTTTTCCTAGAAAACCTCCTCTAAATCTGGAGAACTGCTAGTTAAGTCCGCCAAGTTTGGTGGCAATTCCGGATTTAGTGGCTTCACCATAAATTCCACCAACTTAATTACGGATTAATTAAATTCTAAACTGATTAGTGGCACACTAATCCAGCTTAACAATTGGCCCCTAGCTCCTGGTTCAGGCTCTTGGTCACATGGGGTGGGGGTTGGCCCCTCGAGGCTTATTTTTTACCAAACTTTCAGAAGATCTAACTTTTGCATATGATGTCAGTTTTTCAAACCATTCACGCCATTGGAATCATGGAGACGAACTCTATCCATTCATTCAGGTCTGAAGCAATTATGAGCACTTTCATTTTTTAGCTAAAATATTGATCACTGATCAGAAATAATAAAAAAATCTGAAAGGAAAACCCACTACACCATGGCCATCCAGGAAATGACAAGGCAAGGCTGAAACCAATGTCAATCAAGGAAAATATCCATGTGAATGATAACACATAACCAAGGAACCACATACATATATCATGCATCCAAAAACCAACAAGGAGATCCCACATGCAACCTATTACCTATAAAGTAATCCTGCTATAGTTGTTGATCCAACTATCTCCTTGTGCTTCCTTGATTTCCTTTTATTTCCCTTTACTTTCTTACTTGTCTTCTTCCAAATCCAAGTCAATGATATAGTGCTTCAAGAATACTCTAAGTGTGCAAGAGTGTAAGATAGAGAAATGCTAAACTGATAAAAGCTTGTGCTAAAAACTATAAAAAGCTAGCAAATGTTTCTATGATGCCTTTTTATTATTGGTGTCTCTTTTTTCTTCATTTTCCTTAATTTTTCCTCTAATTTTCCTTGCATGCATATTTTTGTTTCTTCACCTTATTTTTTTTCCTATTTTCCTTTATTTCCTTAATTAAATTCCATTTATTGCCTCTTTTGCTTTGCTAATTTCCATAGTCATTATTAATTTGCAAGTGATGCCCACTATAATGTGTTCCCACCATTCAATTTGGAATACATGTCCCGTGACCTTGGTTTTATTTTATTTACTTGGAAAATCAACTAGACATTGTTATAGTGATAGTAAGGATGACATGGCAGCAGAGACTACCACATAACAATGTAAAGTGGGACCTTCCCCCTCCATACAAGAAGAAGTGTTTTCACTAGCCATGTAAGGAACTTGCACGCTATAAGGCTCACTACTGTCACGATTTAGTTGAACTAGAACTGGGTTGAGAGCATCAGTCAAAAGTGGGTTAAAGTGTTGCAAGGGAATTTTGTCGATTACCTCAATGGTAAATTAGTATTCCTCCCTAGGACCAAGATTATCCTCCCCAACCTAAGTATGGTCTAAGAGTTTCGATGTCAGAATTAACCTTCGTCTACACGATGGTGGACCCTCCTCTTCAGGAGAAAGGCTTAACTTTCTACAAGAATGATGGTTACTTCGTTCAGCCATGGTGAATATATGTTTATATCCAACTAAAAACAATTAAGACACCCCTATGTTCAAACTACGACTCAGACCAAACAACGCTCCGTACAAGAAACACTAAAGGTAAACACACACAAACCAAGAGATAGATTAGGGATATTCTCATTGTCGAAGCCTACTTGATCAAGGCACAGGTCGAAAATGAACATGTGGTTGGTACAACGATAATGAGTAATTTCTTAAACACCCTTTTAAACTTGGTCCATGCATTGTTATTATTCGTGGGGTGCCCTCTAGGAGGATCAAGTGAGTATGCCTGAAATATGCCCTGTGTACAAAGAGGACGAACCCCCGCCCATCACCCTATGCAAAATATCCTAAATAAATTCCATTATGGCTACCATCAACATTAACACATCCTAGGGGGACTTTCATAAGCCAAATTCACACACAAGGTTAGGAAAACAAAGTTTGAAACCTGTTATCACAAAAAAAAATGATCATCTAACCTAATTTACCAGATGGATTGAAGTACACCATGTAAAGCCAATTTTACCATAGTAAATTTGCTTTCACAGTGAGAAATTACTTAATAAACCACCTTTATTAAGTAATTTATAATCAAACCCATCAAGAATAATTAAATAAATCACTATTTATTTTATGTTCTTATAGGAATAATTAATTAAACCATTTTTTATTATTATTCCTTGTTAAATTTGACCCAGTCATGAAAAATAAACAGATAAATCATTATTTTTCTTATTTTTCTCCAAGAATATTTAATTAATCACTAATTAATTATTATTCTTTGTTGAATTTGACTAAATCCCTTAGGAATAATTAAATAAATCCTTATTTGTTTATTATTCCTTAACTAATTCCTTGAGATGATAAATAAATCATTTATTTATTTATTATTTCCAAATAAAAGTTTAAATACTTTTTACCTCCTAAACAAATATAATAAAATATTCCAAGTGGTAATTCCAATGGATCAATAATATTTTATTATTGCTCATTATTTGAGGATAACTCAATATTTTGTTATAAATAGGAGGTTTTTCCATTCATTATTGACTTTTGATTATTTTCATTGTTGCACTCATTGTTGTAACTAATTATTTTCATTATCGCATACTATATTTTTGCTGGGTTTATGCATTATAGAGGAGAGAGACTCTACAGAAGCTGAAAGTGTTTGAGGATAGCCAAGAACCCATCCCATAGAGGGGGACTGGTAACATTTATCTGTTTTCTTGAAAGGTGTTATTATAAAATTATTCTTTACATATATGGTTTCCATTGGATGTTTTGGGGTTATTACTCTCTCTTTCATAGTTTAACTATGATTACAGCGTAGAACAGAATTTTGGTAGGTTTTGTTTCTACTAATAGCTGTAGATCTACAATGTTTAGCAGTCATTTCTATTGTTGAGATTGTTTGTCATCCACAATCTTAAGTGGGTTCTTTTCGTACATCATTGAGAAGAAAACACCTATGAGATATTCCTCAAATCTAGGTGCACTCCTCCCAAGTGATCCCAAAGTCCTACAACAAAAATACTAATAGCATTGTTTGTAATACATGAAGATCCCATAATCCACACCACCAAGACTAACGAAGCGGGTCATGTCACTCAACTAGCCTCAAGTGTGAACTCGTGATTAACCCTTGTGTTAGAAGGGCTTCTTGGACCATATCACTAAAATTGGATTTACCCTCCCTACTAAGTCTTTTCCTGGTCTTGGAGTAGTTTACCTCACAATCATATTCCAAGAGGCTAACCTAGACTAATGTTGGTGTGCTACTAATGAAAATAAAAGATGAGTCAAATCAATTATATTAAAGCACCAATTTTAAGAGGTTGTTGTTTACTGAATAGGGAAATGGCATGAAGCTCAAATGGTGTGAATAGAATCTTGTTAGTAACACCCTAATGCACAATGCATAATTTACTTTTAAATTCAATGAAAACCAACTACATAAGGGAAAAGAGTCTTTTTCCTTTTACAATGAAAACAACTTCTTCAAAATCTCTCAATAACTTCTACGAAATTCATTAAATTTATAGTAAAGTGGACCCAAACACACAAACACAACCCAAAGAATATCACTCAAAAGAGAGCAAAAAGAAAACCCCCAAGAAAGAACATGAGACACTTAGAAGCTCAAGACTTGGTATTTTGCAAACAAGAAGGCTCAAATGCAATCGAAAGAAATCTAATGAAGAGAAATTAAATGATTCAAATCAAGCAGTGATGTAGCTCAATGTATAAAGGAACAATGATCTACAAAAGCTCAAAAAACACAAACCCTAAATCAAGGAAAAACTAGCAAGGAATAAGAGTAAACCAAAAATTTCAAATTGGATTGAGGAAATAGATCAAAAACACTCACACAAACCTTTCTAGGGCAAATTTGCAAAGCCGCAACAATTTGAAAACAAAAGCACCACCAAATGCAAGCAAAAATTTCAATGGAAACACCAAAAATGGAAATAGATTAGATCTAATTCAAGGCAAAAGATCTAATGAAAATTTGAAATAGTTCTAAGCTTATATTTTCAATAAGGATACAAATCCAAAATATCAAAGAAAGATCTTGAGAGAAATCCCCTCAAAACAAGCAAAAACAATCTCAAGGGAAACCCTAAAATTGGAAAGCAAATAGACACCATTTAAAACAAGAGTTTTAAACTAGATCTGAAGTGGATCTAAGTTTTGATAAACAATAAGAATATAGATCCAACAAGTAATAGCAATATCTTGAAGATAAAAGCTCCAAAATCAAGAAAAATAGGCTCAATAGAAACCCTAAAATAAGAAAATGAAGCAGATATAATTCAAAACAAGATAGAGAAATTAAATAGATCCAATTCAAAACAAGGGTTCTAAATCAAATCTAATATAGATTTGAACTATAATAACCAACTGAAATACAAATCTAAAAAATAAGAGCAATATCTTAGGATAGATGCTCCAAAACCAAACAAAATTAGTTTCAAAGAAACCCTAAAATTGATAAACTAACATATCCAATTCAAGATAAGAGTAATAAATCAAATCTGAGGTAAATATGATCTGTAACAAATAGTAAAAATGAAAATCCAAAAAGCAACAACAAGATCTAAAGAAAAAAAAAAACCTTCAAAAATTCTAACAAAGCAACTTGAAAGAAAACACTAAATTTGGAAAAGAATCAGAAAATAAGTTGATTTTTCAATCACCCATAACTTCCTTCTTCAAACTATGTTTTAGGTGTTTTTTTGGGGTAAAATTATGAGAAGAATTTGGATCTTTGGTTAATTCAGTCAAATTCTATGCAAAAAGGTCTAGAATTTGGTATGAAAGCCACAATCTGTAATTTTCTCATCGTTTTTATCAAAAAAAAAAAAAAAAGATCTAAGATCTATTCATATTTGTAGAAAATGAGACTAATGGATATATAGATAAGGTAAAATAGCCATATATAACTCAATGGATGCAAGAGAAAACTGAAATACAAAGATAAGATGAGATCTAAACCAAACAAGGGCTAACTCCCTAGTGGAGTTGCCAGTTCTGTTATGGGGGAATTTCGCTTGAGCTAGAAGACTACTTAAAACCTTGTAGATCAGCTAAGGATCTAACCAGAGTTGTCTGTGTAATGTTGAAGAGGAATCAACAAATATTATATCCCTAGTTCACTCTTACATAAGAAATCAATTTTCACACTCA
Organism: Pinus taeda; assembly: GCA_000404065.3. Classification (NCBI taxonomy): domain Eukaryota; kingdom Viridiplantae; phylum Streptophyta; class Pinopsida; order Pinales; family Pinaceae; genus Pinus; species Pinus taeda. The sequence goes on along the minus strand of APFE030109651.1, from coordinate 58,555 downwards.
TAAATGATATAATAAGAAGAAGGTTTCAATACTCGTACTAGGAAACCTCATAGATTGGTGAACTCTTTCGGGCTTGATGTAGAGAAAGATCTTCTCCTAGTTGAATATCTTACTTTCAACTATCACAAACTAAGACCCTACACACATACGGCAATAATCAAGCAAATAGTAGCCTTCTGCAGAGGGATTTTCAGTCTAAAAAGAACATATATAGCAACAAACATTATTAGATCACAAGTATAAGAAGGGAACAATAATCTATTAATCATAAATGACAATAAAAAAGATAATATATCTAAGGAATAAGCTCCTCTCCTCCAACTTGAAACTTGGTTTCCTTTTCCCAATGCAACAAAGATCCCACGCTATAATACCAGCTCTTACCCCCTTTCCTCTTGGTGAGATTATATAGGTTCATTCTATCCTCCGAGAGAATGTATCTAGACACCTAGGGGCTTAATAAGCTAGGAAACTTCTACAATAATGGACCCTTGGCCAACTCATACACAAGTGGATTAAGTTAATTTCCTAATTGGTAATGACAAACCCTAGAAACTCTTTTCACAGTTATGAGTTTTTTCTCAATTTCTCAATTATGGAATAATTATTATCTCATAATTATAAAATTTTGAAAAAATGTTTATGAGAAATTACCAATTATGTAATTACACCCTTTTAATATGGAATGAATCTCACATAAGTAAAAGAAAAGGTGAAAGGGGATGCATTCTAGACAAAAACTAAGATAAGTTGAACTTGGATCTCTCTTACTATAACAGAGTGGCAAATAGGGTTAAACACTCGTAGTCATTTTCTATTTAGAGAAAGAGAGCAAAGTGACCTCCCCTTCCAGCTAGATTTTCCCCCAACAAGGTTTTCCGAGCTATATCTTATGTCAAATTATGATTTTTGAGTTTTTATCATTGTTCTCTATTTTCTACATAAATTTTAATTCGCATGCACATACAATAAACAATAATTTAGAAATTTAGAAATCTAAATAGAAATAAACCCTAATAGTGCAGATTTCAGATTTTTAAGTATGGTTTTATTAAACTTGTTGTGAGGAACTGTCTAGTGTAATATCAATAACAATTTATGGATAAATTGAGATAGATAGTTAGCGATTTTTAGAGAGATAAATGATCCCCCATCCCCTTTTGTGGAAGGGTCCCCTTGAGAATCACCATAAAAAAATCCTATTGTAGTCTTATTTAATCTAAGTGTCTAATATGACTCTTTAAGAAGGTTTGTTTATAAAATGTGCATAAGTGTAAGATATAGATAAAATTTGAAGAGCCTTGTGTTTTTTGGAGTGTTGGATGTTCATCTAGTGTTTTAGTGCTTCTTCAATAGTGGGACCTTCCCACACATTTGAGGACCATTGTGTCATCTAGATTTCCTTCCATGCCTCCTTTGACAAAGGCCATAGATGAATAAGATGTGATTTAGTTTCTACCTCCAAACGACAGAAACAACACCTGTTAGGAACATGGAAATGCCTCTTCTAAGAGTTGTACCATGTGAAAGATTTGTTGTGAATTAAAAACCATATGAATAATCTAGATTTAATAAGGCATTTTAGCTTCCAAAGCTTCTTCCCTTGCCAAGGGTTAGGATCACACCAAATTTCCTTAATAAAAGTGGAGTAATCCATTTTTGGAACATATCCCCTATATTTGAAGACCAAATTGTCAACATGATTTAAAATAATAACAAAAAAATCTACTCAAAACCTACAAAATTGATGAAATTTCTTAAAATAAAAAGTTTCTCATTAATTTTTACATTTTAAAAATAATTCACATATTAAAACATTCAATCTCTCAAAATTTATGATAAAACCAAAAATTTTAAAAATACCCTAACAATTAAATTTAACATGAAAAAAAAAAAATTATAACACTGGAAAAGGTCATATAAATAGGTATACATTTAGGTTTGGAAAATAATTGTTTAATTGGTTTAAAGATAAATTAAAAACCACAAAAATCCCAAAATTTGTTCTCAAAACCTTAATTCCCGTAGGACGTGTAGGATTCGGACTCCCCAAACTGCCTCACTTTTAATTATCAAACTGTTAATTACTTCAGCCATCAATATTGAGCATTCCATTAATCAGATTTTCATTAAAAGAAACTTTCAATAATCAAAACTTCAAATTTTGTACTTGACAGAGGCTAAACATTAATTCACCTTTCCATATTATAAAATCCTTATAACTTTTGCTTGCCCTTACCCTAACTTCCAAGTCATGCCTATCAATTTTCAAACAAACTCACCTAATCAAAAGGCAAAGCCTAAAAAGTGCCTTTTTTTTATCGTGCCTTAGCTGGATACCTTGGGAACATCATTAACTCATGACTTCACATTAGTTATTTCCTAATCCAAATCCTCCAAAATGAAAAGCTTCTGATTAATGTTAAAATTAATCTTTTTCCTCTTTCAAATAAGTTCTCAAATGGTAATTTAAAAATGGCTAAAGGGAAAAAAATTTAAATTAGCTTAAATTAAATTAATGAAAAATAATAAACATATAAAATAAAATAATCACATTTTTAACTATCTACTCATGAATGTGTTTAATGTTATTGTATAATTTATAAATGTGTTTTAATGTTATTGTATATTTTTTTAATTCCTAGTAATTTATTAAATACCAAATGATGATGGATATGAAGTATCAATAAAATATCTGTTTTAGTATTTATATTTGGTGTCTAAAAATTATTATCATGTTTATTTTTATCGATTATTATTTAGTTTATTATATAATGTATTTTTTCACAATATTTAATTTATTAAATAGCTTACATTTATATAATTTTACCATTTTATTGGAAATTCCATTATTTTAGTGTTGATGGATGTTTTTGGAAAAAGTTTGGACACGTCATTTCTCTTAATCGCCTCTCAAATTTATGTGTTATGAGCATTATTGATCCCTTTTGGTACAACAATTCTCATTGCATTCATTCTTTGTACTTTTGTCACTTAACATAATGTCATTTCATTTGTTATCTTTACCTCTTTTCTTTGCTCTACAAAACATTAAAACATAAAAATAATTGGTCATGTATTATGGGTGTAAATTTTAATGGTATGGAAACTACTTAGAAAATAAAGTCTTATTGAGTCACAGTTATGAAGAGAAATCAATAACCATCTAACATTGGTTGGCCTTTCAACCACTTAATATGTAGTTCATGGCATCCTCATCATTATATTATAAACTTAATGGAAATAAAACACACAATTAGTACTTGAATGTGTTATATTCTTGGGCACTAGACTTAGTGTGCGCACACACACATACAAATATGGTAATAGCTTCCTACTAACTTACACAACTAATGAATTAAAATGCACTGATGTGTCTAACCATAAATAAATTTAGCATAACGTAATTTATAAAACCAACAATCAGATCATGCACACTAAACACAAAATTTCAGCCCCAAAGCACCATTTTCATTAGTCATTCAACCAAAATCTAGGGTCCCTGCATAAGGGAAAATGTCCCTTTTTCAATGATCAACAAAATGTCAAATCACAAGGGAAAACTTACACAAAAAATCTTTTCCTTTACTACTAAAACCCTCCTCAGTCTCCATGCCACAACCTACTCACTTTTGGTTGCTCCTGTAGTTATGCAATCACTAGAGATCAAGGGAAAACTCAACCCTTCTCTATTGTCCAAACAAGGGCAAACTCAACCTTTCTCTTCTATCCGAATAGGGTCAAACTCATTGCTTCTTTGCTGTCCAAATCAAGGAAAGCTCAACCCTTTTATGTTGTCAAAATAATGGCAAATTTGGTCCTACTTTGTTGTAAAATAAGGGAAAACTCTACCCTTCTTTATTGTCCAAACAAGGGCAAACTCATCCCTTCTCTATTGTCCAAATATGGGAAAGCTCAACCCTTCTCTGATCTCCCAATATGGGAAAACTCAACCCTTCTTTGTTGTCAAAATAGGGTAAAACTCAACCCTTCTCTATTGTCCAAATAGGAGAAAACTAAACCATTCTCTATTGTCCAAACAAGGGAAAAATCAATCATTCTATATTGTCCAAATAGGGGAAAACTCCACCGTTCTCTAATACCTAAATAGGGGCAAAATTATCCCTTCACTGTTGTCCAAATAAGGGAAAACTCAACCCTTCTAAGCTATCCAAACATGGAAAACTTAGCCCTTCTTTGTTATCCAAATAGGGGAAAACTCAAACCTTCTTTGTTGTCCATACATTCGGAAAAATGAAACCTTCTCTATTTTTCAAACAGGGGAAAAAATAACCCTTCTATGTTGTCCATATAGGGGAAAACTAAGCCCTTATTTTTTATCTAAACAAAGACAAATTTAGCCTTTCTTTGTTGTCTAAACAGGGGAAAAAGTATCCCTTCTCTGTTGTTCAAATAGGAGAAAAGTCAACACCTATTTGTTGTCCAAACATGCATAAACTCAACCCTTTTCTATTGTCCAAACACATACTCAACAACCTTACTTGGCTTGCCCAAGGCTTACTCAACCTCCTCGAAATAACCTTACTCATTCCCTCTCGACCCTCTCATCCCTCCACATGCCCTCTGTAATATTCCTAACCCAGAATATTCCTCAAACCCCAACAAAAACTCCAACCAAATATGTGCAAATGATATAATAACCCAGAAGTGATAAAATAATAGTGGAACAACGTATAATAATGTAAACATGAAATATAAGCAGATACACGAGAAATGCTAAGCCAGTTTATTATACTGAGCAATAAATGAGTACAAGAGGTGATTAGACAGATGGCACCTCGACTTGCACAAGGAAAGTGAAGAAATACTCTCAAAATGACAAGAATGGCCTCTCTGCGTGCATGTTGTTGTTGTGCCACTGCTACTACTAGAAAAAAATGATGATTTGGGGCTGCTCCCCTCCTCAAAAAAAGCTGAAACTCTAGATTATGGCTCTACTCAAGAAACCCAGAAAAACCCAGAAAGCTTTCCTGGAATGGCCTCACACTGATCTGCGTCCCAGCTGTTGGAAAATTGTCATGCTATTGTTGCTGTTAGAACTCGAATGAGTGTTTGGGGCTGCTTCCCTCCTCAGAAAAGGTTGAAACTCTGGAATTTGACTCTACTCAAAAAACCCAAAAACACCTAGAAAGCTTTTCTGAAATGGCCGACCCCCAAAAATCACCCCCTTGGGGTTCTGCGCAGTTCCTCAAAGACGCTGATGAAACTGCTGTTGAAATGTTGATGGAATTGCTGCTAAAACGTTGATGAATCTATGGCTGGAATGCCAATGGAAATACCTTGCCCGAGCAGGCACTCGAAGTCCCCCAAGGCTAAGGATGAGATCTCCGAATGGAGACAGTCAATGCACTAAATAGTGCTGCAGACTAGCTAAACAGACAGTGTGCTCTAAGTCGAAATGACTATCACAAATGCTCATAACCAGAATGATCCAAAAGGAAGGGGCTCCTCTCTATTTTATAGCCTCTGGCTCTCACAATCCCTAGGCTCACCTCCTCCTGCATGATTCCCCTCTTGCCATGTGTTCTTCCCTCCTGCGCAGTCCCTCCATGTGTCTGCGTGGGCCCCATTTATGCGTCCCCCTTTGGCCCCCTTGGATCCTCCTTAAGTCACAACGTTGTGCTACTAGGAAGTGACTTTTTATTCTTAAAGTGAGTTATGTCCCCCGCCCTCACTTTTTTATTTATAAATAACTATAGAAAGCAAAAATTGGGCAAAATCGAATATTCCAGTTAGCCATGGCTAATTAGGAATATTAAAGTCTCCCCCGGCAAAATGTTGATTGTCCTCAAGCAACTAAAGTGATGGATGCTGCAAGATCTTCTCACTCTCCCAAGTGGCATCCTCGTCCGGCAAATTCTTCCACCTCACCAAGAATTCCCGGACCATCTTGCTCCACAGCTGCCTCTCCCTGGTATCAATGATAGCCTCCAGCTGCAATACCAAATGCCCCTCGTCATCCATGGGTGGTAGCTCATCTGTCACTATCACCTGCTACCCCAATGCCTTTTTTAGGCATGATACATGGAAAACATTATGAATCTTGCTGCCTGGGGGTAGCTCCAACTCATATGCAACCTATCCAACCTTGTGTATCACCCTGTGCAGCCCATAAAAGCGGGGCTTAAGCTTCTCAGCCCCCTTCTGCTTTAGTGACGACTGTTGGTATGGATGTAACTGTAGGTAGACCATGTCCCCTACCTCGAACTGTCTCTCCACCCGACTCATGTCGGCATACAGCTTCTGCTGGTTCTGTGATGTAGCCATGTTATCCTTGAGAGCTCAGAGAATATCCTGACTCTCTTGGATACATATCTTGGCTCTAGGAGCCTTGCTATCACCAAACATCACATCAGTAAAAGATAAAGGATGATACCCATATAAAGCATATAATGGTGACATACCAATGGACATGTGATGTGAAATATTGTAGCAGTACTCCCCCAGATGCAGCCATTTCAGCCATGCTCACTACTGCCCACTAACATAGTTACACAAGTATCCCTCCAGCCACTTGTTAACTATCTTTGTCTGCCCATCCGTTTGTGGGTGATAACTGGTACTCGGTGTCAACTCCATCCCCACCAACCGGAAAAGCTCCTGCCAAAACCCGCGCATGAAACGATTGTCCCTGTCACTAATGATGGTCTTAGGAAGACCGTGTAGCCTGAAGATCTCTCTGAAGAACAACTCAGCCACCTACGCTGTTGTATAGTGTGCGGCTATGGAAAAAAAGTGTGTGTACTTTATCAATCGGTCAACGACGACAAATATGCAATCTTTGCCCTATACCATGGGCAACCTTGTGATGAAGTCCATCGAAGTACTCTCCCATTTCCCCTCCGGAATGGGAAGAGGCTGCAATAATCCTGCGGGATGGCTCACCTGTCCCTTGTTCGTCTGGCAAACATTGCACTCCCGGATGTGCTGGAGTACGTCCTCCTTGAGGCCCTTCCATGATAACCTCCCCTTAATGGTCTTGTAGGTTTTGGTAAACCCTTGATGTCCTGCCAAAGGTGAATCATGTGATGCCTGGAGTATCTTCTTCTTGAGCTGAGACCCCTCAGTCAAGAAGATCTGGTCCCTATAATAGATGATCTCATCGACCACCCTGTACCTGTCATCTGCCATCTGCCCATCCAGGACCTCACATGCAAACCTGTCCTTGGAGTACTCTACTAAGAGTCGAGCCCTCCAATCTGTATCCAAGCTCATAAGAGACAACATGGCTGTTCTACGTGAAAGGGCATCTGCTACCACATTGTTCTTACCCTTGACATACTCAATGTCAAAGTCATATGCTTGGATCTTGATGATCCACTTCTGTTGCCTTTCCTGTAGCTGCTTCTGCTCCAAAAAGAACTTGAGGCTGTTGCGATCATTCCTCACCCTGTAGTCGATGCGCATCCTGAATGTACCGTCCTTCTTCTTCACCAACACCATAAAAGAAGCAAAAGGACACGTGCTCGATTGAATGTGCCCAAGAGCCAGAAACTCCTAGATAGCCCACTCAATCTCATCTCGATAGGCCTTGGGGCGCCTATAGGGGGTGGTGATCACTGCCTGGATGCCCTACTCAAGCTCGATAGTGTGCTCAAACCCCCGGTCTTGTGGCTTTCCTAGCAGAATCTCCCCAAACACTATGGCATACCGGTCAAGGATGGACTGTATCTCCGGATGTATCATCTGCCCTGTAGTCCCTGCCTCTGATGCATGCAGCTCTACTACCCACTCTATGTCTCCCTTTCGGAAGACTGCCTCCATCCGATGAGTTGAAACCGTCTGAGGCGGATATGTGTACTATCCTCGTATCTTCTCATGCCTCCATGTCTTCTCATCATCCAACTCCATCTCCAAGGTCTTCCAATCTGTCATGACCTTCCCTAGAGTGATGAGCCACTGCACACCTAGTATCATGTTGGTGTCAATAATATCAACCATGAAAAAGTGGTCAGTCAATTTGTAATTACCCATCGTCACTGAAAGCTCTAGAACATAACAAGCAAACATCATGGTCTGATCTCCTGGGACCAAGACTGAAAACCCATCGAAACTCTATGTCTGTATACCTCTCCGCTCAACCATCTGGGCATCGATGAAGTTGTGGGTTGCCCCACTGTCAACCAAAACTAATACATGCTGGCCATGTACTGTCCCTCGTATGCGAAGCGTCAGATACTTGGGAACTCCCCGCAATGCTACAAGGGCCCCTCCAGTGGGTGCAAAAGATGCACCACCTGCTGCTGCTGGTGGAGGTGGCAAAGGTCCCTGTATGGCATGGCTATCTCTTGCCTCCACATCCTCCTCGTCATCCTCTTCTCCACTGCTCTCGGAGAAGACCTCAATAAAATGTTCTTTACCAGCAGCACATCTATGTCCTAGTGCCCATGGCTCCTGACAAGTCAAGCACAACTACTTCTTCTTCAGCTCCCTCCTGGCATCATCGTCAAGCTGTACTCGTCTTCGATTCCCCTTTGGAGGTGGAATCCTCACATTCTTCCACTTAGACTAGAAAGTTTGTCTCTGGGGGTAGGTGTTTAAGTCCTGGGTAAGACATCCTGTAAGTCTCGGGTCCTGCTGATAGTGTCCTGGAGTGTGGCTGGTTTAGTGGATCGGACTAAACCCCGAAGTGGCTATACTAACCCCTCAACATACATATAGACCCTCTGTGTCGTGGATAGGTCTGGCACCATCACAAAGACCCTCAAGAAATCTGCAATGTAGGTCTCTGAGCTCCATGTCTGTTTGAGCCCTATCGGCTCAACAAAATGTTGCTCTGGATCCCTCCAATCAAATCGATCCATCAATCTCCTGGTAAACTCGGCATATGTCGTCATTGTGGAGTGCCCTAGTGTAACCATCCCATGAAACCACCAATCCTGGGCTTCACCATCCAAATGCAATATTTCCACCTTGAGGAACTCTATTTTTGACATCTGGTTAAGCTAGAAATAAATGTCCAGCTTCTCCACCAAAGACTTTGCCGAACTGTTTGATGGACCATCAAACGTAGGCAAGTGGAATCTACTCGTTGCATGGTGGGTGTCACCATCATGGTAATGTCGTACCCTCTATGATGGTCGCAGGGTCTACTATCTCGCTGGAGCTAAAAAAAATCTCTGAATGAGATGGCTTCCCTGAACTCCTGCCCATAGGCCTGGTACTCTGCAAAATAATCGCCCATATGTCTGGGCTCTGCCTCCTGCTCGGCTACGGCCCCCGTGTCTGCTCCTAAGAAAGTGGACATGGCAGAGCGTGTAGGGGTGTGTGAGGCCACCTGCTGCGCAGTATCACACTGCTCTGGCAAGTGATGGGATGCACCTGATCCCTCACCAATCTGAAAAACTAGTGGGCTCTCACACTGTCTGGCCTCTACTACCGTGAATCTCTGCCCCATCACCTCAATCTGCCTCCACAGATCTTGCACTAGTTTGAGGAGCATATCTGCAAATCTCTTCCTGTCCTCGTCTGCCATCTGCGCTGCATCCACTACTAGCTCTCTCTATTCTGCGTCTACCACAGGTTCCTCTTGTTCTGTGTCTACCACGGGAACACAATCTCCCTCTCCATAGGTATTCTCTAACCTATGCCAAGTGTCTCTGTATCTCTGACCTCTATAACCGATATAGGGTTCTTCCCCCGGTGTCATAGATTGTAGCTTCACAGGCTGAGCCAGATCTATGCTCTGTAATATTCCTAACCCAGAATATTCCTCAAACCCTAGCAAAAAATCCAACCAAATATATGCAAATGATATAATAACCCAGAAGTGATAAAATAACAGTGGAATAGCGTATAATAATGTAAACCGAAAATATAAGCAAATACACAAGAAATGCAGCGAGAAATGCTAAGCCATTTTATTATACTGAGCAATAAATGAGTACAAGAGGTGATTAGATAGATGGCACCTCGACATGCATAAGGCAAGTGAAGAAATACTCTCAGAATGACAAGAATGGCCTCTCTGCATGGATGTTGCTGATGTGTTGTTGTTACTACTAGAAAACAAATGATGATTTAGGGCTGCTCCCCTCCTCGGAAAACGTTGAAACTCTAGATTCGGACTCTACTCAAGAAACCCAGAAAAACCCAGAAAACTTTCCTAGAATGGCCTCACACTGATCTGCATCCCAGCTGCTGGAAAACTGTCGTGCAACTGCTGCTGCTGGAATCGAATGAGGATTTGGGGCTGCTCTCCTCCTTAGAAAATGTTGAAACTCTGGAATTAGACTCTACCCAAAAAACCTAGAAAAACGTAGAAATCTTTTCTGAAATGGTCAACCCCCGAAAATCACCCCCTTGGGGTTCTGCGCAGTTCCTCAAAGACGCTGATGAAACTGCTACTAAAATTCTGATGGAACTACTGCTAAAACGCTGATGAATCTACTGCTAGAATGCCAATGGAAATACCTTTCCCGAGCAGGCACTTGAAGTCCCCTAGGGCTAAGGGTGAGATCTCCGAATGGTGACACTCAATGCACTAAACAGTGTTGCGGACTAGCTAAACAGCGAGCGTGCTCTAAGTCGAAATGACTATCACAAATGCTCATAACCAAAATGATCCAAAATGAGGGGGCTCCTCTATATTTTATAGCCTCTGGCTCTCACAATCCCTAGGCTTACCTCCTCCTACGTGATTCCCCTCTTACCATGTGTTCTTCCCTCCTGCGCAGTCCCTCCATGTGTCTGTGTGGGCCCCATTTCCGCGTTCCCCTTTGGCCCCCTTGGCTCCTCCTTAAGTCACAATGTTGTGCTACTAGGAAGTGAATTTTTATTCTTAAAGTGAGTTATGTCCCCTGTCCTCACTTTTTTATTTATAAATAACTATAGAAGGCAAAAATTGGGCAAAATAAAATATTCCAATTAGCCATGGCTAATTAGGAATATTACACCCTCTTGTCCCTCTCATCCCTCCACAAGCCTCAGGCCTACTCGGCCTTCTTTTAGTCTACTTGTCCTCTCCCTTTTACTCTCACAGCTAAATCATGCTTAGTAGCCTTATTAGGCCCACATACTACCTCCTCAACCTCCTCAAAACAGCCTTGCTCAACCTTCATATGTAATTCCCATTAATTCTCTAGATACGAGGCCTTCTCTCCCTTCTTCACAATACACTTCTATTGCACACTAGACTTAGTGAAAACACACACTAGTGATAGTATCAAATTAACTTTAAACTAGCTAATTAATTGAAACACACTAACATGCTTAACTTTTACACAACAAAAATTTTAAAACTAGAAATTATATCATACACATGAACATATTACACAAAATTTCTTCCTAATCAACAATTCTTCATTAATTCTTCTAAAAAACTACTCAAACTCCCTTACTAGGATAATGGTCATTAAGGAAATTAGATTTACAACAAATACTCTAAATCTGATCCAGAGAATAAAGCCCTAGATCTATCCTTGATTTAGTTGATTTGGATTTCCTTTGCTACTTTACATTCTTGAGTCTCAGACCTGATGCAACTGAGTATCTCACTCATAGATACCCTACAATATTACTCATGCAAATTTCTTCCTTACTTGAGAGAATCTTTCTCTCAATTTCTCATTGAGAGAATCTCTCTCTCAATATCTTATGCCCCTGAATGTCTCTATGCTCTCATGGAAACAATGAGCCCTCTCAACATTATTTTCCAACAACAAACCTTGTCAGCCCTCTTTTCTTTCAATAGGCCCTCTTGGCCCTCTCGACACTCCACAAGCCCTACTAGCCCTCTCAACTACAAGATGATTTCTTTCCAACCACCTTCCACATGACCTCTCTTCCCTCAAGGGGTCTTAGGCCTACTTGGCATTCTCCTCCAGAATATGTTCTCTTCCCAACCACATTCCATAGGCCCACTTAGCCCTCAAGGGGTTTGAGTCCTACTTGACCTTCTCCTCCACAAGATGTTATTTTTCCAACCACAAGAATGAATCACTTACCCTTGTACTTATACTTTTCCAAATGGTGCAATACAATGGGTCATTATAATATCATTTTTAATATGGATACCCTGGGTCTATACCATGGGTCATCAAAATACCATAGGTCATCAAAATACCATCGTTCTATGGGTATAAATCCCCAACAATTATCCTAATAGCCCCACATGTGAAAATACTCTTGATGCTACCAAAAAATTCAACACCCCCTCTTATCAAGGGATGTGTTTTCACAACACCACTTGGAAGTGGTTGTGGCTTCGAACCTGGAACGCATTTCCACCCTTGATCTATTACCATAGCTTCTCCATATGATAGAATAAATTCCCACTGTATGGAAGGGACCCTTCTTTGAAGACACCCTACTCCTAGAATCCTCCCACTCCTGAGCTTCATGCATGACCATCTTGTATCATGACACAATATTGGAAGACTACTCTCTCCCACGTGCATGGCCATCTCATACCATGACTCTTGGAAGACTATTCCATCCCACCTAAATGGCCATATTTTACCATGAATTCATGAACCTAAAGGTTGTCTTTCTCTAAGTCGTTAACTATCTTTGAGCTTACTAACCCACTTTGAAGGTTGGCTTCCTCCTGATCCTACTGACTCCTTCTAAATCTTGACTCCCTCTGACTCTAAAATTTCAAGCCTTCTTAGCCATCAAGGTCTCTATTTGACCTTCAGTCCATCTTTCTCACTTAGATCCCTAATGGCTATCTCAACTCTCTAACCATCTCAATCCTACCTTCTCGTCCCCTCTCTAATCACAGGAATAGGTTTAGACATTACTTAGCCCCTCTAAGCTTAGATATCTGCATAAGACCTTCAAGTATGGATCATAATGAATCTCTCATTCTCCTACGCTAATATTCTCTCAAGATCCTAGCACATATAATAAATGAATCTCACATCCATTTCTCTCTATCTAGGACCAGGTTACAACTATTCAAAACTCCTTTCATGAATGATCTACTCCATTTCTCACTAGGCCTAATGACCCTAGTCTACATGGCCCATACAAGAAGTTTACCATACTTATCCAAATCTCTTAGCATGGGTATTCAAAACAATACTGCTACCTACAACAATTCTATAGCTCCCTCTCAGAGATATCACATGTGCAAACCTTAGATCCAACTTCCCTTCTTAGATACCATGTTATATTTTGGGCACTACACTCAGTGCACACACACATATCGGATATGGTAAAAGCTTCCTATTAACATTACACAATTAATGAACTGAAAAATATGGACGTGTCTAATCATAAACAAATTTATCACAATGAAACTTATAAAACCATCAACCATATCATGCCAATAAACACAAAATTTCATCCCCAAAATACAATTCTTCATTAAATTCTTCTCAAAACTACTTGGACTCCATTACTAGGATAATGACCCTCAAGGGAATTACATATACAAGAATTATTTTGGGTTTGATCTAGTAGATCAGGCCCTAGATCTATCATCAAGCTCACTGATCTAGATATCCTTTGTTGTTGTGTCCTATTTCCTCATACCTAGCACAACTGAGTATCTCACACACAACAAAATTGTCATATTACTCATCTAGATCTCTTTCTTAATTGAGGGAATATATCTCTCAATGTCTTGTGCCCTTCATGTGTTTGTGCTTTCTTGTTAAAATAATCCCTTTTGGCCCTCTTTACTAGCAATAGGCCCTCTCAACCCTCTTTGCCAATAATAGGCCCTCGTGACCCTCTTTGTTGTAGAATTTTCTTCTAGATTCAGGTTGCATATTAGCAAGGATCTACTCTACTTATCAGTGGAAGCCAAAATTGATCGATGAAAACACTAAGCGGAAGAGGAATAATTTCAATCACACATAACACAATACTTTTTTGGGGAAATAAACTTCTCAAAACCCCGACTATCTATATTGCATTAACCAAAAGATCTAAGAAGAAAATACAATGCTTGTTCAACCCCGAACAATTCTTGGACAAGTACAATCTATCTCTCTACTTCACAAACTAGCTCAAGCCAACACTTAGCCAATTCTGCTGCCTTCCAACCCCCTACTTCTTTGTGTCATTCCTAAGGGAATTAACCCATATTTAATTGGGAAATTCTCTCTCCATAACTGTTTGATCCATCCATAGGCCCTCAATTGATTGCATGAACCATCTATACAACTCGGAAAATTATACAACTGATAGTACACTATCCTTGAACTCTAATCTTAAATAGGTCTTTCTCTCAACTTACATGCATGAGTTATTTATGAGTGAATTGTCACTTATTTGATTGATCATTGGATGTGAATTAAATCCAATTTAATTCACTTGACCACTAACTAGTTCCTCCAACAGTTAGAACTAGTTTAATTGAACTTAACTCAGTTAAACTAAATTAAATAAATACAACTCGATAAGAACTCAACATGGATGCCTAAAATGTAGGAATCATTCTACATGACTCAAGATAGACTTCCAACTCAAATTTACTCAGCCAACTAAGTCAAATTAACTTAGTTAACTATTACAAGTTGCTATGAGAATAGAATTTCGACTTAATTCCTAATTTAATTCAAGGACAAATTAAATTAGAATTTATAGATGTTATTTTTAACATTTCTTGTTGTTATTTTCAACACTCCCTCTCAACAAGAAAGGAATTCAACTCTATCTCGATATGGTACCTTTGGAATTTTTGCATGCAACACTTCTCTCTAGTGTTGTTGCTACTGCAACTTCTGAAACAAACAAAAAAACATCCAAACAGAATCAGTATGATGCATATGTTACCAATGTCTCTGATTGCTACTAGCTACTACACTATCTACTGAAAACTTTGTGTTGCTTCTAACTTTGTATTCTGCCATCTGAATTATTGTCAACTCTGCTCTGCACTCCCCAGTATCTAATTGTTGTTAGTCTTTGTCTCTGTCACTCTAACATCTATCTGCATCAACTGCCACTGATCCATCCTTCTATAGTGTACTATGGGCTCCTGTAGCAAGGTAATGATCCATGAGACAAAACACACCTCAACGGATCCTGCCCAATTTATACACTCTTAGGACTATTGCTTCACATCATCTCGCCTCTTACTTGGAGGTATGGTTTCATGTGCTCCCTTTGCCCACTTGGCTCAAAATTTTCCCCTACTAGAGGTCTCTACTTGAGTGGATTCCTCCACTCGATCTCCTCTCTGCTTCTCTAATTGTGTTTGCTCCACAACTTTTTGAGGTGGCTTCTGAGGCTACATGTTAAGAGGGAATTCATGCTCCCTCTCAACCACCAAGTCTCTAACCTTTGCCTTGATCCTCAAGGCTTTGCATGCATCTTGTACCTCAAGTGCATACAATTTCTTGACTCGTACATCGATCTGTTTCACTTGTCCCATGGCGATGTGTCTAAGGAAAACCTTTCCTTTGCTAAAAACCACATCATAGCCACGGTCTTCCAATACTGCGACGGAAACAAGATTCTTCTTTAGTCCTGAAACATACATCACATCAGTGATTTTAAGAGGGGAGCAAGACTCCCTCTGAAAGGTAACTATATCGATGTCAATCGCGCTATACCTCCCATCAGCTACACACTCTATGTTATGTTTGAGGTTTTTCTCCTCCAAGTCACTGAAGAGGTATCTATTCCCCGTCATATGAAACGAGGAACTGTTGTCGAGATACCACATTCTTACCATTACAGTGCTGGCCATTCATGCAATGAAAGTGAAATCACATTCGAATTTTGAAGCTAGAGCTACACCTATTGTTGCTACTATAAACTCCTTCTTGCTTGCTTTCTTCTGTGGGAAATCCGTGGCATAGTGCCCGTACTTGTGACAATAAAAACACTTGATGTTCGACAAGTCCTTCTTATTTCCACCCTCCTCACCTTGGGACTTATTTCCCTTGGCTTTCTTTTCTTTGTTGGCTAATGCAAAGTCCTCTTCCACTTCTTTGGATGAGGTCCCATCTCTGGTGTTCCACCGAAACTCTTCTTGTACCAAGTCAGACCACAAATGCTCCCACTCTGGTAGCTTCTCCCTCCCATTAACTGAGTCTTGGTAACTATGTCAGCTCTTGGGAAGTCCTAAAGTTATAGACTCACCATATCATCTTCATCAAGAATAACCCCGACACTTCCAAGATCATCCCGACAGTGAGTAAACTTGGTCAAGTACTTCAGAATAGAGTTTCCCTTCTCCATCTTGATCTTTTTGAGTTTGTCCTTTAGTGCTAGCTTCTTGTGGTCACTTTTATTTTGAAATAGGTCCATCAATGCCTTCAACATTGCAAATGGAGTTTCCTTACTATGGAGATTCAAGAGAATATGATCTCGAACACCTTCTAGAATAATCCTTCTTGCTTTTGTGTTATCGGGAAATCTAGTGTCCATTCAGAGCTGCTAGTCCCACTAAGACAGGTAGCTATCTTAGAAATAAACAAACTAAAGTTACTTGCATTTTCCTTTATGAGAAGTAGATGAGAGAGAAGCAGAGAGTACCAACCTCAGTCTTTCGCTTGGCTCCTTGCTTGTTTCCTCTCCCCTCTGACAGATCTTTTTCGCTCCTCCCTTGCTTGCCCCGCTTCAAAGAGCACCTGTAAAGTCAAAGCAGCATAATACCATCAAAGCACAGAGATCTACAATCATAAACAATATAGGACCAGATACATATTGACCACACAAATGCATATATCAACTCAGACATACAAGAATGTGGAGGAAAACTCAAATAGATTTATTGATAGAAAGAGTAGAAGAGAAGATTACAACCCATTGATCTGACCCAGCGTCATCCTCCCAGCATGAAAGTCCTTATTCACCTCATGAAAAGCTTAGATCACCCAACATTATGATGTTCCATAAAGAAACCAACAACACTTATTTACAAAATACAAGATTCCAGCCTCTCAATCTCTGAGATGAGGGATCCATTTATAGATATTTGCAGGTGGGTGAGTCAGCTTCTGGGATTTGATTAGTGTCATTTCTCTGATAGTTCTCAATTCCACTTGGAGATTTCATGATCTCTTACTCATCCCTTGGCGAATTCAGAGAGGCAAGTGTCACAGGAGAAGTTTCTGGAAGATTCCATGATCATCCACCTTGCAAATTGTCTCTGTCTTTGTCTAATCTCACCATCGCACCTCAGAAGGGATTTTTAGTATGCATCGCACTTTTTGCCTGTGGCAGGTGAGATGTCACAACCTTTAGCATAACAGTCTGTATGGTCCAGTTTTGACCGTCTGGCAATTTTTCATGGACAACTTTTGGGAGATGATGTAATCATCTGACCTTGTTCCTTTAGGGTGTGGAACAACACTTTTAGGGATCGGAAGCCCTGGTTTATGGACATTGTGATTGGGGTTGCAGTGCAAATATGTATATACAGTTACCCCTCAAGCATGAGTCGTAATCTTTTTGATGTCGGGTCATTCTTTATCATGAGGATCCAAGGTTTTTCGAATTGGAAGGCGACCTATAATAAGATACAATACAATACATTATCTTCATAATATTTTCATGATCTAGCTGAGGTAGGCATTCCCATGCTCAGCTTTATAAATTCATTCTCATGTACATGGGACAGACAATCGTCCATGTGGCAAACTGATGATTCTAGTAGAGCCATCAACCTTTGGCTTGGATGATTATCTGTGCAGCAATGATGTACATTTAATGTCTTTATTTTCCTGAATATATCGCAGCCCGGATGGATGAAACTAGATCTGGGGTCTTCAAACTCGTTCAATCTTCGCCCAAAGTACAAGTCAATCCATGTGAAAAGATGTTCTGGAGTCGAACATGGAAAGACATCGCCTGATTACCAACCAATGATGTAAGATATTAATAGGCGCAAGAGGAATCACCGATAATGATGATGACCCTCAAGGTATGACAGTACAATTCACGTGGTGTGAAAATGGGACTTGGCGTCGAACACCATGCAAAATCTTTCGGTCGAAGGCCATTGATGTAAACCTGTCGCCGGAAATGAGAAACTTGCCATTGAGGCATGCAAGCTTCAAAGTATTGAAAGGGTTGTTCCTAGGTCAACTTTTTGGATAATGAGCTGATGTCAACAAGAAGTAACCCATCGTAGGAGGGCATTAATGAATCCCACATCTACGACACATAACAGAGCAAATGATTTTGTGGAGGTGAAAAAAATCTGATGATATAGGGTTCAGGGTGGCAGTCATGAAAGAATGAAGCGTGAAGGTATTGCATTGGATGAGACACAAGCTGGGTTGGTGAATTCTCTGAGTGACTTCTCTTGAACATATCGGTGACACTAAAATGGATTGGTAGCGTTAACCCCAAAAAAGGATGGTACGGTGGATCAATGGTAATATGACCGGTGAACGGAATAACCCAACCTGACTCAATCTTGGTGATGGAGTGAAAGTGTCATGTTCAAGAGCGACTTGCTACCAATAAAGTTTCTTCAAGTTTTCTTCCCAATTTTTCCCCAGTCATTGCTGACCAATACCTCTTTATTTTTTTCAAGCTTGAGGAGGATAACATATACTTGTTCTATAATTTTCCCTTCAGGAAAACCCATCGCTATGTTTTAACGAGCCTAGCGACAGTGAAACTCGTTCTTGTCTGCATGGACAAGTTTGTCGCTATTGGTTTTAACGAGTTTAACGACAAAGATAACTCGGTCCTTTTTCAATTTTACAGAGTCTGAAAAGGGACGGAAAGAAAACTCCAGCAATCCTTTTTTGTCATGTAATCCCTTAAGTCCAAAAAAGTATAAAACAATATGAAAGGGATGACTTTTCAATAGTTTTAATGAGCCAAACAAGACAAGCGCTCGATCGTTTTGTGTAATGATCCCTCGGGTCCAAAAAGACTAAAATCTAGAGGAGGGATAGCACTTCTGATCATTTTAACGAGCTAGAGAGGCCAATTGCTCGGCAATCTTTTCATATTTTACGAGTCAAATGAAAAGAGCTTAAAGGAGACTTTTTTTTTGAGGAACAAGTGATATTTTCGAGTAGCAATTGGTTCCAGGTGAGGTTTGGAACTTTTCAATCACGATAGTATAAAGAATATGGCTAATAGAATCACTCGTCGTAGTTTTTCCTCAAAAGGGATAAACAATCAAATGGAGGCATATGATCGGCTAAAACAGAGTGGAGGTGATGGTAAGAACACGACCAAGGCTCAAAAGCTGATAACAATGTGTTCGCAACGGTTATTTACTAGAGGTGGGTTCATTTTTTAATGAGCTTAAACTCTGGTGTAACATTTTCTCATTGCTAGGTTTAATTTTTAATGAGCTTGAACTTTGCGTAAAACTGCTCATGCCAGTCATATAATAAGGATGGCTCATCGATAGGTTCAATTTTTAGGGAGCTTGCACCATTCGAAACTTTGCTCCGCATCCTTTCTTTATGTAAGCTAAGAATGACCAATCGTACGAGTTTAAAGGGGCAAAACATACAAACTAAGAAAATAAATGGTCACTTTTCACTTTCATGCAAAAAGGTTTGCATGCCCCTGGGTATAGCGAAGTAGAGTTTCAAGGTTACCCTTCAATTTGCAGACAAAACATTTGTTCTATCGGGAAAGGCCTACCTTCTAACGGAGGTATCTTATTCTGGTCTAATCCCATTTTCCTAAATGGACGGGTGTGTCAGACTAGTCATATATCCTCCACGGAAACCTACCCTATACCTGAAGTTTTCTTGCCAAAACAAACCAGGGTGCATGCCCCTTGGATTTCAGTCACAATCACCAAATCACTCTCGCTCATCAGGTGGACAGACTGGAGATTGATGAGACATTCCTTGCACAAAAAGACCAGTTAGGGGTGGCATTTGACTATTAGCTATGTGTGATCCGAGGAACGAAAGTTGGTCTACGAGCTGGACCACTCTGCCTTCATGCGGAAAACACATCACTCGAAAGAGTGAGGAGAAAATGGCTCCCATGCTATAAATGTAGTCACACCCAAGGAGTAGATTGTAATCTAAAGGACCTTGGACTACCATTACGTTTAGGTAGACAATTTTCCTTCTCAAAGTTATACGCAAACTTGGAAGGATCCCTAACGGTCAACTGGTTCCTTTCTCGAAGCCTGTCAAATTTCGCATCTCAGGCAGAAGCGATGGCAAACCAAGCGCTTTCCAGGCAGTTGAGGAAAGGATACTCACAGAAGCCCCTTCATCTATGTTGGTACCGACCATGACCATTCTGTAAGCTTGTACAATAATTCGGAATGGTAGATTAGACGGTAGACAGGGCCTGCCTAGTAGATTCCAATCAAAGGAAGCGACTAGGCTTCTTGGAGGTGGGACTGAATAAACAGCTGGATACAACTCTAACAAACTTCCTTCTTGTGGTAAGGGAACCAGTAGGTTGACTCGATGTTCATCGGAGTCTGTGTTTACGAAGAGAATTTGAACGGTGTCGTTCTCATTCTCCTTGGTGACTGTATCATCTGAAGATGGACCTTCTGAAGACAAAACTGGGTTGACTGCCATCTCGACCTGTTGACTTTGGTCCGGTGTGGAATCAGAGGGTTTATCTTCAAATAGATGCTTCGACTGACCACAAGGGTGTGTCATTCAGATTTTCAACTAGCGATGGACTCGACAAGAGTTTCTTGTATCCAGGAGGAAGCCGTAGTAGTGAAGCAGGATGGTTATCCAAGACTCTTTTAGCTTCGTCTAGGAAGGGACAATGGTGGATGGCATGATCGCCTTCACACAGTCTACAAGGAATTTTAGATCTTCCTTTTTGTCCAGTGACTTCGTTTTCACTAGTTGACGATGTACTTTCAACATGATTGTCAGAAGTTGAGGACACCGGATTGTGCAAGCGGGTTGACCAATCCCTTAAGATCCGCGGGATGCAAGGACAATCTCGATGATAGTGGTCCGCTTTGCAAATGACACATGGAGATTTAGGTTTGGACTATGCAGTGTGTGGATTTTTGCAAGATGATGCATGGTTGCCCCTTTTGGCCGTTGGTTCCTTCTTCTTCTTCTCCTTCCCTTTCTTCTTCTTCTCAGCTACTTGGTTTTTAGTTTTACCAACTTTACCAAGCGAAGAGGAAGGAGGCAAGGGAGAAACAAACGAAGTAGAAGGTTGGGGGGTAACTTTAGTATCATCTGGTTGCTGATTTGATTGCTCAGGAATCACGATGCTTTGAACGATAGAAGTCAATAAGAGCCATACTGGCAGGTCAATTGTCAGTCCTGGAAGGGACAATGTGGCCATATGAGGTGCATCAACATCTCCCCAAGAAGATAAGGACTAGGATTTCCCCCAAGGGGAAATCCTTGGTTGGTGGACTCCATTTTCTCAACCTAAGATCAATGAGGAAACAGTGACATTATTCTGATTAAAATAAATTTTATGACGCTTTGACACAACTTGCTTTTTCAATTTTTAAGAGTCGAGAAAAAGCTAAAGATGACTCTAGTCGCCTTCGATTTTTAATGACCCTGAAGTGGCAAGTGCTCAGATGGAACTTTTCCTTTAAGGAGTCTAAAGAGGAACGAAAGAGACTACTCTGGAAATCTAGACAGAGGGATTACCAAACCAATTGCAAAACTGCAAAATACTTTATACGGTACGGCAGTCAATCTTCCCAAATGTTGTGTTCAGTGCATTGCGATCAATAGGGCGGCAGAAACGGCTTCCTAAGGATAAAGGATATAGCCTATTGTGGTCTCCCAATATATAATTGACGGTATGTGGGAGCACAAGTCCGTACTGGCACTTGTCATCTCAAAGAGGAGGAATCACCCAACATACAATGAAAGCGATAGTTACCAGGCTTTACGACGCCGGAATACGTCTCTAGCCTAGACTTCTAAATGTTGTGGGTTAGGTTCCAAAGCGTTTTTATGTTCATTGAATTTATTTTACAGTTGATCTTTCTTAAGAAGTTTGCCTTCAAGGTTCACTGCGTGATGTAGATATACAATTCCTAAAAATGAAATCTAAGATGATAAACAGTCGTTTACTCTTCTTTTTGCAATGAAAATCCTAGTTACTAAGGAAAGAGAAGCGGGATTCTTTCAACATAGAGTAGACATCACACACTAGATGCATTGTCATAAATGAAAATCAACAAGCAGTCTAAATGCAAATGCACATGCATGTATTTTTTTTCTACTTTCTTAATGTGTGAATGACAAAAAGAATGCTAAGTACAAATCTGAATTATCTTTTCTTTCAAAGCGATAGTACTAACGATTTTCTCTTCAAAATACAAAAGGAAGACAAGGATGACACTTTGTGATTTTGAATGGAGAACTGCTTTTGACACTTGGAATAGTATTAATTCAAATCAAATACAAGAGTAACAGTGTAATTGACCATCAAGAAGAGTAGGATTCCTTTCTTTGACTAAAAACAACACTTGCGACACTTCCAAATCAAAAGACAACGGTTTGATTAAGCTACTTCTTTGTAAAGGAGAACTGTAAATGACAAAAAATACATAAAAAAATTTACAATTCTTTGTACAATGGAGGCTGAATAATGCAAAGGAAGGGACTTTCCATAGTGGTATACTGATCACAGACAACAAAAATCTTGAATAAAGCTAAAGAGAGTGAGGAAAAAACCAAAATCTAGAGACAAAAACAGTCTTATCTGATCATTGCACCTATAACACAAGGAAATAGGGATGCATCCCACCTATTGCACATGAAAGGTGCGATGCATCCAGATTGCCAAGAGGAGAAGGTGCGGTGGTCCAGGGACGAGACTTTAACTTGGTTTTTGGTCACAGTTTGCAGCTTAGTTTAGGGATTTAGGCCGAGCTAATGATAGTCAGTAAATACAAATCATAGGGGCTGATCTAAAGAGGTTACTTGAGCCACCACCAGGGCAATTAGGATGTTTGCAAATCAATTGTTAAGTCTATAGAAAAAACCTGGAGATGGACTAAAGCAGCATTGTTCTACTTTGCAGTTTCATAGCAAAAGCAGTTTGAAGGCTAGCTGGCTTGACTACAGGCTCCGTCTGTAGTTTATAAAGAAAACAAATATAAACAAGCAAACAAGCTATTCGTTCCCCAGTGGAGTCGCCATTTTGTTATCGGGAAATCTAGTGTCCATTCAGAGCTGCTAGTCCCACTAAGACGGGTAGCTATCTTAGAAACAAACAAACTAAATTTACTTGTGTTTTCCTTTATGAGAAGTATATGAGAGAGAAGCAGAGAGTACCAACCTCAGTCTCTCGCTTGGCTCCTTGCTTGTTTCCTCTCCCCTCTGACAGATCTTTGCCGCTCCTCCCTTGCTTGCCCCACTTCAAAGAGCACCTGTAAAGTCAAAGCAGCATAATACCATCAAAGGACAAAGATCTACAATCATAAACAATATAGGACTATATATATATTGACCACACAAATGCATATATCAACTCAGACATACAAGAATGTGGTGGAAAACTCAAATAGATCTATTGATAGAAAGAGTAGAAGAGAGGGTTACAACCCATTGATCTGACCCAAAGTCATCCTCCCAGCATGAAAGCCCTTCTTCACCTCATGAAAAGCTTAGATCACACAACACTATGATGTTCCACAAAGAAACCAACAACACTTCTTTACAAAATACAAGATTCCAGCCTCTGAATCTCTGAGATGAGGGATCCATTTATAGATATTTGCAGGTGGGTGAGTCAACTTCTGGGATTTTGATTAGTGTCATTTCTATGATAGTTCTCAATTCCACTTGGACATTTCATGATCTCTTACTCATCCCTGGGCGAATTCAGAGAGGCAAGTGTCCTAGGAGAAGTTTCTAGAAGATTCCATGATCATCCACCTTGCAAACTATCTCTGCCATTTGTCTACTCTCACCCATCACACCCTACAGAAGGGCTTTTCATTATGCATCGCACTTTTTGCATGTGGTAGGTGCGATGCATCGCACCCTTAGCACTGAGTAGTCTGTATGGTCCAGTTTTGACCAGTTCTGAGCAGCTTTTCATGTAGAACTTCTGGGAGATGATGTAATCAACTGACCTTGTTCCTTTAGGGTGTGAAACAACACTTTTAGGGACTCAGAAGCCCTTGGTTTATGGAAATATGTGATTGGGGTTGCAGTGCCCAAATATGTCTATAACATTTTGCCACACACTTTCTCCATTCAGCCAGAGCTTTAGAATTAGATGTTGGAGGCTTTAAAATATCATGATCTATGAATTCCTTCAGCCCATTGTCTTCCAGCACTGCCTCCATCATGTCCTTCCAAGCTATGTAATTTGAGCTGCCCTCTAGGGCATACTCAAGTCTCTAGAATGACATACCACTGACTCTGAAGTATGAACCTACAAATTCAATTTAACCTACACAACAAACTCGAATTCTCCTCTTCTATAATGTCTTCAACTCTGATATGTAGAATTTTCTTATAGATTCAAACTGCAAATTGTGCTATGCTAAAACAAAATACAAGAGTCTACTCTACTCATCAGTGGAAACCAAAAATGATCGATGAAAACACTAAGCAGAAAAGGAAGAATTTCAATTGCACATAACACAATATTTTTCTGGGGAAGCAAATGCTCAAAACCCCGACTATCTATATTTCATTAACTAGAAGATCTGAAAAGAAAATACAATGCATTTTCAACCCGAACAATTCCTATACAAGTACAATCTATCTCTGTGCTTCACAAACTAGCTCAAGCCAACACTTAGCCAATTTTGCTGCCTGCCAAGCCCCTACTTCCTTGCATTGTTCCTGAGGGAATTAGCCCATATTTAATTGAAAAATTCTCTCTCCATAACTGTGCAATCCATCCATAGGCCCTCAATTGATTGCATGCACCATCTGTACAACTTAGAAAATTATACAATTGATAGTACATTGTCCTTGAACTCTAATCTCAACTGGGCCTTCCTCTGAATTGTCATGCATGAGTTATTTTTGAGTGAATTATCAGTTGTCTAATTGATCACTGCATGTGAACTAAATCCAATTTAACTCACTTGACCACTCATTAGTTCCTCCAACAATTAGAACTAGTTTAACTGAATTTAACTCAGTTAAATTGAATTAAATAATTACAACTCAATAGGAACTCAACGTAGGCTCGTAAAATTTAGGAATCACTCTACATGACTCTAGATAAACTTCCAACTCGAATTTACTGAGCCAACCAAGTCAAATTAACTTAGTTAACTATTACAAGTCGCTATGAGAGTATAATTTCGATTTAATTCAAGGAGAAAGTAAATTAGAATTTCTAGATGCTATTTTTAGCATTTCTTGTTGTTATTTTCAACAGTTGTCAATAAGCCCCCTTGACTTTCCACAGGCCTTCTTGGCTTCCTTGGCCCTCTTAGTTCTCCACAGGCCCTGTCGACCCTCTCGGCCCTCTAAAGGCCCTCTCAACACTCTCAACCCTCCATAAGCCCTCTCCGCCTCTATAGACCTGCTCATCCCTTCACAAACACTCTTGCCCCTCGTAGCCTCCATAGGCCCTCTCATTCCTCTACAAGCCCTCTCAACCACAAGATTCTTTCTTGCCAACCACCTTATGTAGGTCCTCTCGGCCCTTAATGAGTCTAAGGCCTACTCAACCTTCTCCTCCACAAGATGTTGTCTTTCCAGCCACCTTCTATAGGTTGTCTCGACCCTTGAGGGTTCTAAGGCCTATTTAGCCTTCTCCTCTACAATATGCTCTCTTGCCAACCACATGAATGAATCACTCATCATTGTACTTATAATTTACTAAAGGGTGCAATACCATGGGTACAAACCCCCATCACTTATCCTACTTGTCCCACACATGAGATTACTCCCGATGCTACCCAAAACATCAACAAAATGTACATATCTCAACAATAAACCTCTATTATATTAGTTTATTCCAACAAAATTTTGTAATTGATTTTGTTTGGGATAAAAGAACACTAAGATTACTAAAAATTTCTAATTTGTATGTTTTTCACTAAATTTAAATATGAACTTATACTATGGAGCTTTTGAACATAAAAAAAAAAAGCCTAAAACTAAAATTACAATAGTGAGAATGTTATTATATTCATTTAATATTATTTCTCATCAAAAACCTAGATTCTTTATTTTTAAAATGGATCATTTCATTTTCCCAATTTTACATTTTTATCAATTTTCTTATATTCACTCTTTCACGTTTTTTCTTCTATTTATAAAAACATTAATATTAATATTAGTGCAATTATATTAAGTAACCCAAATAATTTGAAAATGCCTCATAACTATCTTTCTTTATGCCTCATCTAATGTCCAAAATTAATGAAATATATACTTTACAACCTTAGTAACATTTTGCTTGGGCGAGATTCTTAAGCAATATATGGAGAAAGTAATTGAATTGTGTTTATCATCATATCTATGCACTACGGCATTAAGAATTATGCTCTAACCTCCACTATGACATACATTTTGCATTGTTTAAAACATAAAGTGAAAAAATCGATAATAAGACTAACATATTAGGTGTGGATAATTTTATTTGGCATTTGGCTATAGGAATCTCAAGAAGACATGTCTATCTAAATGATAAAAAATGGATGCGAGTACTGTAGATTTTCATGTTTTTAAAGACTTGTAAAATAAGTAGACTCTCTTTGTGGATGTTACGTTGTTTTGATAAAGTTGTCCCCATAGTTAACTCTCATAGCGAAGTTCAATTGTTATATACTCAAATTATAAATCCAAAACATAATTGCTAGACGGCGATTCCTATTTCAGACCCTATAGCATTTTAAATGCGGCCTGACATGGCTACTCGATACCCAGAATATATTGATCTCCGTTTTTTTTTCAATAGTAGTGATATGCCAGTATGTTATATCGGGTATCGAGCAGCCATGTCAAGCCGCATTTAAAATACTATAAAATCTGAAATAGGAGTTGCCATTTTCAGACCTGTCATATCCCAATAAAACAAAAACAATTCATTACCCTGTCCGAAAGTGGTAGTGCATGTTGTAGGTGAGTTCGGTGCAACGCCGAATTGTGATGTGATATCACATGCGGCGCACCTAGACTGGCAATTGAGTAATTTCATGAGACAATGTGGGGTTGAAACGACCAAATTTGGTGGGGAGGTGTAATCAACGCCATGTGAGGGTTGGTTCCTACCTACTTCATGGTGTGTTCAAGAAGATCGTGTGCGCAAAGGACGCATAACATTTCAGCCACTTAGATGAGTGCAGAAGCATGTGTGATATGTCATGGAGACGAGTCGGCAGGTAGTTGGCGTGGGTGCATCGCACCTGAGCAAGACAGGTGGGCTGGCATATGGGCACGCGAATGAGACGAGACGAGTCGGCTGGTGTTTTAGCATTCGGAACGTCACACCAGGTGACACCAGAAAAAGATGAGTTGGATTATGAGTATGTGGAACATCAACACGTGAAGGGCTGCGACCAACAAAACCGACGCGTTGGCCGCAGACCACCTGCCTCATATGTATATGCACAAGTTAAACCAGTTTGTGAAAAATACTGACAAAGACAATCAGCATGTGTCCACAGTTAAGAATTGAGGATTTGATCGCAGGCGGAGTAAGGGGACGGACGTGCCATGGGTAGATCATGCAGAAGTTGCAGCTACATAGAATCATAGGTTGTTTGACTGATCTGTAAGTGGTGTTCGGCTAGGCCAAAATTTGGCATTCAGTTGGACGGAATTTTGATGTTTAGGTGAGTTGAAATTTTGGAGTTTTGGCAGGCCGAATTTTGGAATTTCCTGCAGCATGAATTCTGAGGTTCGGGTTCACCTAAATTTGAAGTTCCAGCATGCCGAATTTTGGGGTTCATTAAGGATACGGAATTTTGGGCTTCAGCCCAAATTTGATGTTTTGTCTAGCAACACCATTAGTTTGGTATCGGTTACTCGGATATATTGAGCGAAGAAGAAAGGTTGTTTTAGGTAAGTTGTATTGTTCAAATTTTAACGTATACATCGTTTTAGTATTAGGAGAGAGATCTACCCTCTTTATCGTTGTCTATTGCATGCGTGTATATTTTATGTCGAGATGATTCTTCTTGTAAAAATTTGAAATTGGTTTAAGCAACAAAGTTATTTTATAGACATTTAACCGAGGAAAATTGAGTAAGCATAGTCGAAGTTTAAGTAACCTCAAGTTGAGAAGTGCCTCGTAAGAAAGAACATTTATGTTGCATGCATAAAGATCTATTTGGTGCCTTTAACCATATGGTTTCTCTACGGGCATAGTAAGGGGTATTAAAGCTGAGATTCCAAGAGGGGACATCAGAGTATGTTGGTTAACCGTATAAACTACCATGGGAGGTAAGGTTAGGTTAAGATAATAAACATGATTCAAGTGTTATAGAAGTGAACAGTGTTGTATGTATTATAGATACTATTAAGAAAGTGTAGTGGTATTGTTCATTTTTACTTTCATGACAATTGATGTTGAGTAGGGCATTGTGATAGATGGATTTGGAGCATATATTAGATATGCTTTCTAACATAGAGTGATATGTGAAATAACATTGAGGTTTGATGGGTGTTGAAGACGAATGCACATAGCTATGGTCCTTTAGCATTGGAGTTATTGGCCTAATTGATTTGGTCATGAGAGAGAGTGGAAGTTTTGATGCATTGGCAGTGAGCTTGAGTTGTAATAATTTTTGAATTGAGACTTTTCAACACTACAATGAGATAACCATGTGTTTCATGCAGTAGATTAGAGCATGTGAAATGCTTAAGACTTGTAGAGAGAGTGAAGCTAGGGTGATAGTTGTGAGTGTTGGTGCACATTGTAAATTGAGGTGATTTTCCATTCACTTAGGAGTTGTTTACCATGGAGAGATGTGGAGATTGTTCATGGAGCAGTCAATCCAAGGTTGGATGGTGTCGATGCCTTGGACAAGGGTGGTGGATGAGGTGGACTTGTAAGAGGTGAGTGATAATTTTCCAACACATAGATTGGTCAATTGTCCATCATGACTTGCGGATTGACGTTGTTTGGGTGGAGTAGCACATGGAGTAGAGGCACACAATAGTTTGATTACTTATTTTCATGAGATCTTGTGAGTTTAATAGGGTATTAAAGCAGGTGAATTCTTGCCTTGCTCAAGTGTGAGCCAGTGGTACATCAAAAGTATATATGTGAGTTGGTTTATATAATAAAAGTCTCTTTATATTGGAAAACATGAAGGATAAGGTTTGAAAGATCTAAAGTCAAGGTCGATGATTATTCTAGCATCAATTTGAAAATTGTCATGGTTGATTCATTTTCCTAATAATATGTGAGGGAAAAGAGGTCATTCCTGCATTGAGGCCAAGCAATTATATAAAGAGATGAACAATGTCATTTGAACACAGTTCATTCCTTTAGCTTCATCCTCAAGCATTGAAAATCATTCACAAGCTTAATAACATTAAGTTATCGAATGTTGATCATTTTGAATTCATTGCTCAAAATATTGCAATTATATTTGATGATGTAAATAGACTTGCATGCATTGAATTCTTTCCTTGGGAAGAGCCTGTCAACAATGGGAATAAAACTAGTCTTGGATATTACAAGGATGCGTCCTTTCATATTTTGAAATATTCCAAGCCAATTCAATTTCAGAATCCTAAATTTCTTCAGGACGATTCATATTCACATGGTCTAGATTTTTCTCCTCCACATTTACAACAAAAAATTGTCAAATGTTGATATTGTGACAGAGTCAGCCATGTGATAGATCATTGTTTTGATATTCAACCTTGTAAGCATTGTGGTAAGCACACTCATCATTCAAACAAATGTTGCATAAACAATACTTTTATAGGAATGAAGATTCACCTGGGGATGGATCGCTTCTTGGCAATGGGATTCAACAACCAAGAAGATATTTCACTCATACCACAGAATTTATTTTCGAATAATAACACGTATTGTAGTTGAGATTTCTTCATCATCTCCACTTATATGTCACAAGGGGGAATTGATGGTCATTTACAAGGTTCAAAGATACATCAAGTGAGTCTGAGCCACAACTTGTACTTGTTGCCTAAACTTAGAGCTAGAGTCAACCATACCCATATTCAGAGTTGTAGCTAGAGATAAATCAATACCTGATGAGCATGCCTATGGTTGGTAGCCTTCCTTAAACCACTGTAGGTTGAGATCTTAATGGTATCCCTTTGAAGAACACTTCCTTTAGCAAAAGAATTTAGCTTCTAGCCATATTTGGAAGCATTCCAAGTTGAGAACTCAATGGTCTCCCTTTTCACAACAATAGGGAATACTTCCTCTAACAAAAGGCTTCAACTTTTGGCCAAATTTGGAATTGTTCCTGGAGCTTGATTTAGGTGGATATTGGTGGCCACCCACCTATTCCACTTGGACTCCCACTATTGTTTCTTTCAGTTTCCTTAATTGCAGCACAATTTTCTATTTTTGGTAGTCTTTCGGATCTTGATCATATTCGAGGACTATAACTTTCGACTATAAAACCCTTGCCTCAAGCTATGGGTTTCCCTATTTCCCCAAAAAATATAAAATAAATTAAATGTGAATTTTAATTAGTTAGCCTGAACGAAGGGATACATAGATATAAGGTTTTGAGGGGGTTTCTTGTTGCAATATTATTGGTTTCTTGTGGCATGCTTATTAATTGTCAGTGATGTTATGGTTGGGTAGACCCATTATAACAACATTTAGCCTTTATAATGTTTCCCTGGCCAACTACCAACCTACGATAACAAGTATTAAAAGTTGTGGAGTAAGAAGCATCGGGAAGGATGCTTCCATCCATGTTCCTCCTTATGGATCAATACAAATTGAATGAAATATTGGGAAGAACGAGTGGAGAAATGGAGACAACACCATCACTTGAAGAGAGAGGAGGTGGCACAATGGGCTAAACCAGCACTTGAAAGATGAAAGGATGTGATTGGATGGAAGGAAATAGAATAAACATAAAAACATAGTGCGAAAGAAAGGAGTATGGGAAGAGAAGAAAAGGGCATCGAGCCATTAGCGAGTAAGGGGAAGGAATTCTATGTTGAATGATTGATAAATACTCTCTCTCAGGTAGCCTATAGAGAAGGAGATTGGTTGCTAAGTAGCAATGGAGGGAGATAGTAATAAAGTTAGGCATAGAAAGAGCAAGGAGTAAAAGTAGATCCAAAAGGAAACAATGAACTAGACTAAACCTTGGGTTCAAGTCCTATGAATGAACCTAGATGAGTAAGGCAGTCGATGCCTCTCTTATTTCCATAGGAATTAGATAAGTGAAGTGTACAATGGACTACACCTCCTAAGTGTGTGACTTTTCCCTTGGTGTGATTTCCTTGAACAAGCATCCCCTTAGACTTTGCATCTAGATTGGGGATGGTCAGCTACAAGAAAAACTGCAATGTAGCTACCCTATGGCTGGATAGATAGTTGAAGCCCCTCCTTTAGTTTCCTATCAACTTAACACGCACAAATAAGTATACTTAGTTATGCATGTTAGAAAACAAGCTATGATATTCCTTATTGTGCTTATGATTAATGATTAATCCTATATCATTCATGAAAGAATGTTTGATTCACTATTTAATCATGGTTTTCCAACTATGTTGTATATTTATCTGGTGATAACGAGCTTCTTGAACTTTGTGGTTACTGCCATCTCATGAAGTGCAAGGCATCATATATGTTTATGGTTGATGGTCTAAAGTGCTCTCAAGATCAACCAATTATTTTGCAAGTTTCATTTATGTTAAATGTTGGAATTGGGTAGTTCATTTACATACTCATGATTGTAGACTATCTCATATGCTGCAAGTTTATCTTACTAATTGCTTATTGTGAGTGTTATGATTTTAATGGTTGCTAGCACCATGGAGTTGCTACCCTATTTATGATCTATAAATTATCTATATGCTTGGGATGAGCACCTACATGATTGTTTATCCTTTTTTAGGTCTTGTGAAAATTGATATAAGTTGTGAATCTCTGCAAAATGGTTCTTATTGCTACTACTTGGATGATGACTTCAAACTATGTACTCAGATGTCACTATATTAAGAAATACTAGGTAAAATCCTTAAGGATTGAGTTACATACTTGTTTCATCTATCAGAGGCTAATATTCAAGCTTTGACAATCTCCTTTAGAGAAATTGATGTTTGGGCTCATGCCCCAAGCCGTAAATGTTTTTTCTCAGTTTACAATATGTTTTTCCCCTTCATGCCCAGGAGAATCTAAAAATCTAGTTTGGTAGAAGTTTTTCCACTTTGGGAACATCCTAGATCATTTTGTGATTGGATTCCTTTGTCCAGAGGTTTGGTAGAGTATTGTGCCTTGTGCAATCTAGATTTTGTTGGACTAAATTTTATCTTGAATCGAAGGGTCAATACATCCAGGGGTGGCAAAGGTTTTCCAACCCCTAGAAGCCCACGTATCGTCAAGCTCTAATAATTACCCTTTTCCTTATCACATGTGGACCACATTATATGGGGCCCACAACATTATGTTTGATTTAATTCGGTATCTAAGGAATCCAAATGTGAGCGCGGGTACATCCATCTAAGAGGTATTGGATAGGGATATGACCATATTTTTTGATTTATGCATAACATCTGGGGAATCCAGGATCTGGGGGTGACAAGAAATGCACACTCTTATGGAGCCTCATATATTTGTTAAGCCAAATTTTCCTTGTTCAACCAAGTAAATTTGGGGTATAGGACATGCCAATGGTGGATAATGACATGAACCACTTGATTTCTCTAAAGCTAGATATAACATAATTTCACTGTAAAATCTAATGGAGACCATGATGGGCCCCACACCCTATGTTGACATGGTAGTGCCACTTAGGCATGACTAAGAACAAGTGGGGGATACATATGAACCTAATGAGGATGATGACTCGTGCTATATTGATATGGTGGTACCACATAAGGTAAGAAGGAGCCACATGGTAGAACATTGCCGATGTGGACAACCCTATTGTGAGAGTGCAATGAGTTGTAAGTGACAATGTGTGCCAGACAGTGTTGTAACTTGATGGGCTCAATAGATGGGGAATTTTCCCATCATTTGTTTCTTCATTTCTTAGGATATTGGGAAAATGTGAGATATCAGAAGTCTGAAAGTGAGGTCAAGATATGAAACCTTTTCATTAGATCTATTATTTGCTAGTAACGTGAATTGAGAAGGTAGCGAGTGTTGTAAAAGGTTAACTAGTTCGTAGAACATATCTAGTCAATTCGAAGTAAAGGAAAAGTTCCTCCCTTGCATGAAGTTCTACCTTGAATAAACCAAAGTAGATTTCCATGGGGGTGGGGGTGAGTGGGTGTGAAAATAGTAAGCGGTAGAGGAAGAAGGGGCCCCATGATAAATCAACATCTTCCACATATGCCAACAGTATCAAGGGTGCTTTCCTCTGCACTCCCCCTTCCCCTAAGTTTAAAATCTTGACAGACTTTGGGGACCCTGCAAACGTGTTGTAGAAAGTTAGTGAGCCATTAAATATAGAATGCACAAAATGAACAACTAGTGCATGCTGCGAACATGATTAGTCAAAGAGGAAATTTAAGGGTGCACAATACAGACGAAATTTGGCATCAAGTTTTGGTATTGGTTAAACTTTAAATGGACATAATATTCACTCCAGGAGTTAGATTGAGATAAAACTTTTACATCGCCGAAAATATCCCGACGCGTTGAATGGAATAGTGGAAATTGTCTTGGGTTTTGAAAAAGTTGTAAGAAGAAGATCTTTGTAACCCCATCTTCATAATAGATCTCAAAGTGTGGGTTAGATTATCAAGCAACACCTCCCACATCTTGAGTTAGTACAAGGGGGTGTTAGAGAGTGTTTAAGAGGTTGCTTGAGACATTGCAAACACAGTTAGGAGGGAGGTGTCCTTTTAGGGAAGTATGGCTAGTTTCAACAAATGGTAGTGTGGATGGTTGTGAAGTGTTGTGATTGATCAAGTGGTACTAAGAGAATTCACAGTTTCCTATGGAGGATGGAGATGTTGGGTTGGGCAGAGTTTGGAGACTTGGTGATAGGTTTCTATGGAGACTTTTATTAGTGATTTGATGGGTCAAGTTTGTCGATTGGAGGATTGTCAAGGATGATAATGATTTTGAGTGGGGGAGGAAGTAATACCCTTATAACTTTGATTGCATCAAGCACATGAGACCACTTAGACATACTTGAGATGGTTTCAGTGCCATGTTAAGTTGTGATGTAACATTGCACGAAATGGGCACACCTAGATGAGTGGTCGACTTCTTGCACAAGATCATGTGGGGTAGAACAACCAAATTTGGGGTGTTCACCATCTTGTGATGAGATGGGTTGTGCAACAAGGAGGTGCCACCAAATCCATGCTAAGTGGATTGCTACCTACATGATGATGTGATAGGGAAAGTAACATGTGGGACAATGTGGAACACGTTGATGCTAGATGAGTGCATGAATGCGGGAAATGTGTTGTAGAGACATGTTGACCAGTAGTTGGCGTGGGCATATCACAATCGAGAAAGACAAGTTAGTTGGTATATGGGTATGCACATGAGACGCCATGAGTCAACTTGTGTGCTAACATAGGGTTCGTTACAACTGAGTGAGACAGGCATGAGACAAGAGGAAGATGAGTCAAATGGAAAATATGTGGAATGTCAACACATAAAGGAACATGACAAACCAAACTGATGGGCCAGTTGCACTATTTTTGTACCAGCACACATATATATGTGATTAGTCAAGCCAAGTTGAGACAAAGATTGATAAATACCCTTAGCATGAGTCTATGGTTGAGAACCAAGGACGTGATCATAGGACGAAATGAAGGAACAAACGCGACATGAGAGAGATGTTAGGCCACTCCTTGCTATATGGGGAAGACGTGTATGTTGGGTGTTTCATGCAGTTAAATAGAAATGCAAATCATTTGACTGAGCTACATGTTGTTCCACTTTACATAATGCATGTTAGAGTTTGATGTTTGACTTGGTCAAAATTTGGTGTTATGTTGGATTGAATTTTGAGGTTTGGGTGAGCTGAAATTTGGAGTTTGGATAGGCTAAATTTTGGGATTTCTTGTGGGGTGAATTTTGAGGTTCGAGCAAATCAAAATTTGGAGTTCAAGTAGGATAATTTTTTAGGTTTATCATGGGACAAATTTTAAGGTTTCGGTAAGCCGAAATTTGGAGTTTGGGTAGGTTGAATTAAGGTGTTTGTTGGAGATGAATTTTGAGGTTCAAGCAGGATTGAAATTTTGGGGTTTCCACAAACCTGAAATTTGGTGTTTTGATATAAATTTGGGGTTCAACCCAAATTTGGTGTTTTGACTAGGAGAGGTGATGTATGAGTTTGGCATGGGTTGCTTGGATGTATTGAGTAGAGAAGGGATGTTCTACATACCTTGTATTGTTCAAACTTATATGTATCATTGTTTGGGTGTTAGGAGAGAGAATCACCCACCTTATATTTTTCTATTGCATATGTGTGTGTGTATTGCAATTGTACATGTGGAGATGATTGCCACTTTAAAAATTTATAATTGATTAAGTAACAACATCATTAATTATAAACACTAAACTAAGGAAAATCAGATTAGGTTTCATCCATGCCCAAGTAAGCCCAAAATGAATTAGTCCTTGAAAAGAAAAAATGTTAAATGCTGCATAATTAGAAATCCACATAACCTTTAACCATACAAGTTCTCTAGAATTGTGAGAATAATCCATAAAAACTTATATTTGTATTTATATAAATATATATAATTCTATTTCATATTATAATTTATTATTTATTTTAGGATCATTATTTATCATTATAATCTCACAATAAATTTTATTTATTTTTTTTCATAAATATTACAGTTTCACTTACATTTGATTTATAGTTTTTCATTTGTTTTTTCATTCATGAAACATTCAGGAGAATCACATATCAATTTAGATTAAGAATATCCTTTAAATTTCTCACTCGAAAGGACTATCAATAAAACCCAATAGGCTTTTATTTGCTGCTCGAACTCACCAAAACCCATTTGGAAGGAAATTTAGAGAGTTTCCAAGCAGATCCTTCCATGCGGTGAAGTCCGATAATCCAATTTAGAGCTAAGCGAAATATCATTTGCAAGTGCTGCTTGATTCGATTATACGAGTAATTTTACCTTTGGTGAATAACTCATTGTGTATGTTCTGCGGACTCATGAAGCCATTAAATTCATAAGAGGAGCAAAACTAAAATGTTTGAATTTCTGCAAAATTGCTTTGAAGCCACTAAATTCATAAGAGGAGCAAAACTAAAATGTTTGAATTTCTGCAAAATTGCTTTGAAGCCACTAAATTCATAAGAGGAGCAAAACTAAAATGTTTGAATTTCTGCAAAATTGCTTTGAAGCCACTAAATTCATAAGAGGAGCAAAACTAAAATGTTTGAATTTCTGCAAAATTGCTTTGAAGCCACTAAATTCATAAGAGGAGCAAAACTTAAATGTTTGAATTTCTGCAAAATTGCTTTGAAGCCATTAAATTCATAAGAGGAGCAAAACTTAAATGTTTGAATTTCTGCAAAATTGCTTTGAAGCCATTAAATTCATAAGAGGAGCAAAACTAAAATGTTTGAATTTCTGCAAAATTGCTTTGAAGCCATTAAATTCATAAGAGCAAAACTAAAATGTTTGAATTTCTGCAAAATTGCTTTGAAGCAGGGGTGTTTTTGCCTTTCATATGATGGCGCATAAGAAAACCACGGTAGGGTTTTTGGACTCTTGAAATTTGAACATTTAAAAGGATTAAAGTAAACGAGGTCTAGATAAAGAAATTGCAATTTAGTAAAACCATTGAAACCTACTTATGAACTCCTAACTCAGTGCAAAGCACGATGGTAAACAGACGCTTTGAAACATCCTGCAAATTTCTAAGACTCTAAACTGTTTCTAAGACGCAAAATGATGAGTCTAAATATAAGTATTCTTTTTCTTTTTTATATGGGATGCACAGCAGACAAGTGAGGACCCTGTATTTTCTCAAGAAACTTCTCCATGTTATTGTATGAAGATCCTCCTTTTCCCACTGCTCTCATTGACTCATCTCTCAACTCACCAATTCTTTTCTTCATTTGCCTCCCTTCCTCCCCACTCATCAATCTCGTCACCATGTCTTTCACATGTTCTCTCTTTACATTTTCATTCATTGCCAACCCAATCTTCCACACTTCACTAACGAATCTCCTGTTAGTCGGTTGCTCTGAAAAGAAGGGCCACGATATCATGGGCACGCCAGCACATATGCTCTCCAGCGTAGAGTTCCATCCACTATGTGTCAGAAAGCCTCCCACTGAAGGATGTGAAAGCACTGTCATCTGAGGGGCCCAGCTCGCAAAGAAACTTCTATCCTTCACCTTCTCCAAATACTCATGAGGTAGCACAGCAGACTGACCATGAATGACATCAGGACGAATAGACCACAAGAAGGGCTGCCTGCTTGCCTCTAAGCCCCATGCGAACTCTAGGAGTTCCTCCTCGGACATAACAGTGAAGCTTCCAAAGCAAACATAAATAACAGAGCAAGGATCCTGACTGTCCAACCATTTGACACAGCCAGTTTCTTCAGCCCACAAGCTTGCAGATATATCAGAAATTCCGTCATCTCCAGATTCTGGCTGTAAAACAAGAGGGCCTATTGTATACAAGGGAGGAAGTCTCTTCTGGAGTGCATCAACTACAGGACGGTCAAGTTCGTCAAAGGTATTAAGTATTACCAAGTCGGCTTCTAGAGTGGCCTGTGCTTGAGTTTTGTTAAACTCAAACCTGTAATAAGCATTCGATTTTTCTGTGATTCGCAAAGAGTCGGGCAGATCTTTGACACGCAATGGGGGCATTCCAGGAATGCAGGTGATTATTTCTTCCATGTACCCATTTGTGAAACAATTCTCATCTGCAACAGCAAGTAACACCATTTAAAAGTGACCTCTGCCTTTGACATGAGGAATCCATTAAGGATTATTACTGCAAGTGGAAATCAATGGAAATCAATGTAAAATTTGTTGGATTGGAAGTAGTCAGTATACCTTTGAGGGGAATATAACCTTTGTCGACAAGAAGAGGAATGAAGAAATAAGCCGAGAAGCCACAAGCGCTGTGCGTCCAGAAGGCCACTCTGGGAACTCCCAATTTCCGGGCGGTTTTCTGCGGAAAAGAAAGTACCCCGTCTGAAATAATACAGGTGAGGGGAGGAACAACTCCCTCTGTTTGTAAATGCTTCATCTTATCAATCAGCTTGTCGAAATACAGAGGGCCGTTATCAGTCAAAGACCGACATAGCTCGGTTAGGTTAGAGGTGCGGCCATGTTCCAGAGGCAGGCCATCTGGAATAGTCTCGAATCTAAAGTTGGGCAGAGAATTAAGGGCGTGCACCGATCCGGATGTGAGGAGGCGCTGTTGTATATACTCTGTATTAACGAAAGTGATGTAGAAGCCTCGGGCGTGCAAGACTTTAGCTAGCTGCAGCATCGCCTGAATATGTCCCTGAGCAGCCATAGGAAACATAAGAGCGTGAGGTCGCCCATTGACTAGCGCCATGCTAATACAGATCCGCGATAATCTTCGAAAACCAACACGGCAGTGGTAGGCGACACACGAACATGGAGATATATACCATCCACTGGGCCGTAGCCTAGGGAAACTTCAATTTTGGCCAGATTTTGATTAAATCGGGCAGAACTTTTTGTAAATCTAACTTGCTTTAAGCTTTTGGTTATTTTGGAAATTTTCCATTATAAAAACACTATTCAAATACCATTCAAACACTCCCAGATTTTTTAGGGAAAAAATTGTTGGATTCCAGCGAGTTTTGACTGTCAGCCCAAATTTGCAGCTCATTAAACAAGGTCCCATACACTGGAGTGTAATGACGTCATAGCTGTGCTCACATTGTGTAAGGTCAAGATAATGAGATGTGCCTGACAGTGATAATATAATGCATGTGCAGGTCATGGCTTCGCAACAGGTCTGTCCAAAATAGATTGAAAACTTGCAAAACAAGTCTCTCATAGAGCAAGTTATGTACATCCAATTTCCAGAACTCCGTAGTCCTTTTCTTTTACCAAAAATTATGGAAATTGAAAACTTGCAAAACAAGTCTCTCATATAGCAAGTTTTGTACATCCAATTTCTAGAACTCAGTAGTTTTTTTCTTTTACTAAAAATTATGGAAATTCTGGTTATATTTTAAGAAAATTTGATAATTTTTTTTGTAAATCCAAATGTTATTGATAAATTTCAAAATTTTTTGATACCCACAAATTTATAATGGTATTGAATCCATTTCCACCATAAAAAAACTGTCTTTACAGAAAAAATCTAAATTATTTTTCTTAAATTCTAATCACTTCTAACTACTTTTAACTATCCCAACAATTCCTCTACCTCCATAAACAATTACTTTCAAAACTGTCTAGATGCATTTATTATACTAATTTTGATCACTCAAGGAGAGAAGCAGATCTCCACGTCTCTTTGCAAGGCTATGTTGTACTACGCCGTCCATTTCGGCAACAAAGTTTATTCCATGCGCCCGAAATTTCAAGCCAAAATGATAATTGAACTTTTATCTTTCAGACATGATTTATGCACCAAATTTCAAGCCAAAATGATATTATACTTTTAATTTGCAGACATGATTTCTTAATTTCTTTGTGAGTCCATTCTTTTTTAATTTCAGAGGAAAAAAATACTAGTTTATTTTATGCACGAGTGTATAAAAACATTCAGAATAGACCCCAGAGTGTGCTCATCTTTATTTAAAATTAGAACATAAGGCTCTCAGAAATTTAATAGTTCTCAAATATAGTGCCCATGTACTACTAAAATAGATGGACCAGAGACAGAATGTTTTACAAAATATACCATTATATAAAACCATAGACTAATAAATTAAGGGAGTTGGATTGTGCTTTCTTTTTTGTTAGTATTATCTTTCACATACCTGTAATGCATATAACTTGTACCCTCGTTTAGACCCTTTGTTGACAATGCAGTAACAATATTTGATTCCCGAAAGATGTGTTGAAGGGGCACCTTAAGAATGCTGATGTGGTTGATCCAATTGCCAAGAATAGGAGGTGAAAGATATGTGCTCTCTGATACACAATCAATGAGGGTCTTAGAATCTCCATAAATGTGAATAGAATCCAAAGACAATTCTTTGGCAAACCAGAGAAGCCCCATAGACCCAGAATCTTCGCTCTCATGTTTGTTCCAAATCCATCGTGCCATCATAATTTGAAGTGAGTCATGTTACATAACCCGAGGAAAACTCCACATCGATATACACCTTCCAATGTAGCTCAATCAAAATAACCAACTAGAAATTGTATACAATGAGGAATGAAACAAAATAGTAAATCTTTATCCACCTGTATGTTTTTTGTTTGTGTATCCATCCAAATCCCAATGTTTATACATATCTTGTGTATGTTGATGGGGATACCTTCAAATATGTATCCATTCCTGGCATCCCAGATCTCCCAAAAAAATGAAGAGAGGAATAGCCTGATATCCCCCCTTGATTCACTAATGAAGACACTAATCTAATGAGAGAAATGTTCTTAAATGGAATACGAAAATTTTGTAAGATCCTTCATCATACCTGTGTAGAAGTCGAGCACTCCAATAAAAGATGTTGGTTTTTCTCAGTGGAATCTCAACTTAATGTGCACCATCTAGGATCTTGTACACCCCGCTTACAGCCATTCTCTCAGGTCAATGTTTTGTTGTGCCAGACTAACTAGGTGAAGAGAACAATCTTCATGGGGACATCCAATTTCAAAATCTTCCTAAATGAGCAAGTATTATTTAAAGAAAATTTGGTGCACATATGTACTTGTAGGTATCTTCCACCTCCACCACATCCTTACAGAGCGTCCCACCCCAGGTGATGAAATCTCCCCTCTCTGTTCTGCAAAGTCCCGCCATTTTAAGATCTTGAATGTAGCCATTCCATGCATCAGCTCTATGTCCAACCAAACCAATATCCGCAACTTCTCCCCTAACAGGAAATAATCCACACCAACGTCATATGACCTGTTCCAAGAATATATATCCCCTGGCATGTAGTCTTTCAGTTATGTCCTTCGTGAGGCGAGTGGCTATATTAACTCCCTGAATATTATCTATCCCAATTAGAATGCAGTTACCTTTTCCAAATGATCACCTGAGCCTTTGAAGATGCTTTTTTACCTTGTGGAAACTAGACCAAATGTAAGATCCAATTTTTTTGCCGATGTTGCCTTCCTTGAACCAATCAGAGGCTCTTATTTTTTAGGTACTTCGTCAATATGATGTCCCTCCAAACCCCTTCTTGAAATAGTGCATGCCATAAAGATTTTATTAACAGAGCTCGTTCGAAAGCACTCGCATCTAGTATTGCCCAACCAGCATATTCCTTCGGGAGGGTGATCTTTTACCATTTCATTAGGTGGTCTTTTTTTCTCCCCCGTGCCTGTCCAAATGAAATGTGCCAATATACTTTGAATTTTGGAAAAAATTGCCAAGGGGAGAATGAAATGATGTGCGCAGCATACCAAGATCTGTTGGAAAACCACTTGCGTAAGGATGTATCTTCCTCCTAGAGTAAGACATCTATAAGTCCAACCATGGAGTATATGATGGAATTTATCCAGAAGCCAATTCCTATATGTTAGCCTATAAATGTTTGGATTGAGATGATATCCAAGGTAAATGAAGCCATTTCTCAGTGGCTTGGTACTAACACCAAAAACTCTTGCGATAAATGAAATCACCTCCTGATCACTACTCGAAAACAAGAGTAAAGACTTATTACCATTCACTATCAACCCACAAGCCTCACCATATCTCATAAAAATATAATGCAATGCCAACCATTGTGATCTGGAAACCATCCTAAAATTGAGGATGTCATCGACGAAAAATCTAATATTGGGAAATATCTACATTGTGCCCCAATCTAAGACCATATAAAAGACCCGAGGACCGAGCCACTTTAATTTTGAGACTGAGCCCATCCATAACTAGAATGAAGAATAAGGGAGAGCAAGAGCAACCGTGCCTCAAAACCCTTCTCGCATTAAAAAAAAGAGATGGATATCCATTTATCAGAACAACAAAATACATCGATGAAACACAAGCCATAATCCATTCAACATTGTGCACCGCCAGACCAATCTTCACCAAGATAAGTCATAAGAATGACCAGTCTACACTTTCGTATGCCTTTTGCAAGTCCACCTTTAGAACCAAAGCATCATTTTTTCTCGAGTGGATGGAGTATATACATTCCTACATTGTGGCCACCACATCATGAATCAAACGATTATGCATGAAACTAAATTGTTCTCAAGAGATGTTGGTTGAGAGAGACTTCTTCATGCACTCCCCAATAATCTTAGAGATGATTTTGTAAGATATATTACACAACGAAATTGGTCTGAAATCTAAGAAAGAGGAGGTGGTTGATATCTTTGGAACAAGAGCAATGAAATTTAATTTTATAACTCCAAAAACATACCCAAAAGTTTTGGATCCTTCAACCATATCCAAGAGGTTCTACACCATAAAATCCAAGAAATGGAGGAATATATCCACTGTCCAGCCATCAGGGCCCAAACATTTGTCTTTAGCGAAAAAATTCAAAATTGTTTGTACTTCTTCAGTTGAAATCAAGCTGTATAATGCCTCATTTTGTTCCTCAATGAACATGAGTGGATAGTCCTCCGACCCCCAAATTTGGTCCTCAATATTAACACCAGAACGTTCCTTGTAAAGGCTCAAAGAAATGTACTGCTTATTTTTGTATCTCAGCTATAGTGTATACATTCTCCACATTCTTCCCCTTTATATGCCAAATTGTATTGATGTATTTCCTATGATTTGCAATTTTGTGAAAGAAGTGAGTGTTTATGTCACCTCCACGAAGCCATAAAGCCCAACTTTTCAGGCGCTAAGTAGTTTCCTAGATTTGTAAAATGTGTCTCTTCATGCCCTCCAACTCCTTTAGTCTCTCCAATAGTGAGTGAGGAGGGGTCCCCTATTCCATATTCTTGCCTAGACAGTCAATATCCTCAATAATTTTCCTTCGTTCCAATAAAATTGGTTTTTTTTTTTGTTACCATATGTAGACTTGCCTCTTGAGATTATGAAGTTTTTGTGTGATATTATACATTGGATATATCCCAAGCTTTGACAACACCATATTCCAAGAAAATTTAACTAGATTTTCAAAATATAAGAAAGAGGGGATAGTTGATGTTGAATTTGAAAGGAATAGCTAGACAAACATTCTCCATCCACCATTGTAGCACAATGGGAAGATGATTCAAGATGAAGGTCCTATCAACTCAGGACCTCGGACCTCAGATTACCCAAGTGCTCAACCAGGTTTTCATGTACCAAGAAGAAGTCCAACCTCTTCCCTATATGGGCCTCCCCCGTCCTGCCATTATGCCAAGTAGGAGAAAGAGGAATAGGATATATGTCCATCAGATGGTTATTGTAAAAAAGGGCATGTAGTCTATCAACCAAGGGATCCCTCCTACATCTATTCCCCTAGCATACCTTCATGGATAAAGTGGCATTGAAGTCTCCAACAATTATGAGGGGTCCTATCTTCAATATATCACAAGCCTCCAGGTAGTCCCAAAAAACAATCCTTTCCTTATAAGCAGCATATAGGTTTAGAAAATGACTTATATTAGGAACTCCTCATAAATGTCTTGTCAACAAGATGCTAGCAGAGAATTTATATGCAGTAAGTGATGCCCAATTGGGGTCCCAAAGCACATTAGTACCTCTCGAAAGTGATCTGAACATAAACAAGAACACAACAAATTAAAGAATATAACCATAAATATAGAAATGCAATAGAAATAACACTTCATT
Source organism: Pinus taeda (assembly GCA_000404065.3). Lineage (NCBI taxonomy): Eukaryota > Viridiplantae > Streptophyta > Pinopsida > Pinales > Pinaceae > Pinus > Pinus taeda. Next base: position 14,732 of record APFE030109651.1, on the reverse strand, counting down.
TCATTAATAACAGAATACTGAAATATGCTTACAAACAAAATGGAAATAAAATAGCTCAGGTGATGGTAGCTTATCTCTGAGAAGAGATGTGGCGGCTACATGCCTTTGAACTATGTTATAATGAGGCTCCAAGGCCTATTTATTATTGAGAAACAATGGAAAACCCTAAACATCCAAAAGCCTAACCCTAGGAGATGAATCACCAAAACTGTGGGCCTTGTTTGGGTAAATTGGTACATCAATTTCTTGGGGTCGTAACTTTGGCATACGATCTTTGTTTGGCTATCATAATACCTTGAAGAGTAGGTTGAAAAAAAAATGGGCCACCCATTTGGGAATTTTTCAATCTCTTTGTTTTCCCTAAAAACATTGTTTAGGGCCTCAAAATAGCTCCGAAAGTTCACAACCTGAAAAACTACCAAAAATAGTAAATTGTACTACAATTAAGGAAATTGGAAAACTAAAGAGACAGTGTTGGGGTTCCAACTAGAATAGTAGGGTGGCCACTAATATCCACCTGGATCAATCCTCCCCGCTTAGGAAGAAATGGTCTCCATTACATTGAGTGCCTCCATGAGATGGGGAAACTTTTGCTGAACTTGGTCCCTGAGGAGCCACTTGCCTTGGGGCAGGAGTTGGCCAACTTTGACAACCCGATACAGTTGGATCTTCTGTTGATGAGTGTTATTAATCTGTGTGTCAATGATCCGATCACTTGTGTCCTATTCCATGCAGTCTGGATTTAGCTCTGTTGGTGTGAGTTGTTCTGCAATGTCAGATGTGTCCAGCAATGGTCAAAAGTATGGCCAAAGGCAGTCTACATTGAACACTGGGTGTAAACCAAGGAATAGTGGAATGCTGAGCTCGAAGGCATTGTCCCGTACAACCTTGGTGATGGTGTATGACCCATATTGGAGTGGGAAAAGATTGCGATGGAGTCCAACGAGGTGCTCCTTCTGCAAATGTATCCAAACTTTGTCTCCCACCTAGAACTTGTGCAAGACCTGATGTTAATTATGGCGCTGCTTGTACTTAGTATTGGCTTTATCAAATATATCATGGACTTGCTGGTGGATGTGTTCAATGCGCTCAATGAAGTTGTTAGCCCTGTTGGCTTTAGACTGGACATGATCTGAATCTGACTGAGTAGCTACAAAGGGTATGGCCACACCAATGGGACATAATGGCTAAAATCCTAGCCTATCTGAAATGGGTTGTGGAGATATTTGTTGTAGTTGTGCTAGACATTGGGGACGATTTCATCCCATGTGTGTGGATTCTTCGAGTTGCACATGCACAAAATGTGTATGATCATCATGTTGATGACTTCTATTTGGCCATCATTTTGGGGATGGAAAGCTGTGGACTTAGTGAGTTTGGTATCCAACATCGACTAGAGACTTGACCAAATGCACTTAGGAATCTGTTGTCCCAATCAGAGACAATAGACTATGGGATCCCAAAGTGTACCCACACTCGCTCAAAGAAGAGCTTAGCAGTGGCTTCTTCTATGATACTCTTCTTGCAGGCCGCCATAATGGCCATCTTAGAGAATTTGTCGATGACCACAAAAACACAGTCATTGCCATGCTTAGTAGAAGGAAGGCCCGACATGTAATCCATGGAGATGGATTCCCAATGTCGACTAGGAGTAGGCAGAGGAGTATATAGGCCTTGAATTGGTTTGGGAATGGCACAAGAAGTGCAAGATTTAATGTACCTCCCAACATCCCAACGAAGGTTCGGCCAACAAAAATATTTCTGCAGTATTACCACTATTTTCTCTACTTCGAAATGTCCAATGAATTGACTGTAATGTACCTCCCAAATCATCTTGGCATGCACGCTTGAAGGAACACAGATGTGTCCCAGCTAGCATAACAGTGCATCATTGAGGTGAAAATTAGGAACTTTCTTACCTTCTAGGAGTGTTTGGTATGTGTTGCCAAATTCTGGATTTCTCTCATAGCAATATGACCACCCCGAAGTCTCGTGCCCACAAGAGTCGATCACATTGATCAATGCCATGATTGGTGGTTGGCTGAGGCAGTCTGCAACATTGTTGGTGTTTCCCTTATTGTACATAATGTTCAAATGGAATTATTGCAATTATGTGGACCATTTCTGATGGTGATCGTTCTACCACTTCCCTTGTGTCTGTATGAACTGCAGGGGTCGGTGGTCTATGCGGATGACCATTTCCTTCCCCAAAATGTAATGATTCCATTGATGACAGGCCTGCACAATAAAATACATTTTTTGTTACAAGTGGGATACTTTTGGAGTGTGTCTAAAAGTGTCTCACTATGGTAAGCCATTGGATGCTCCTGCTAAGGAAGAACTGCACCAATAGTAGAGACGTCTGTCTCAATTTCAAATAGTTGCTTTAGGTTTGATAATGTGAGCACTAGTGCAGAGTAGAGGTGATGCTTCAACTCGGAAAATGCCTTCTATTGGGTTTCAGAACAATTTTTTTTTCTTTCACTCTACCCTTGGTGACTTGACTTAAAGGCCAAGTGATATGAGAGAACCCCAACATGAACTTGTGGTAGAAATTGGCAAGACCCATAAAGTTGCGCAACTCCATTAGAGTGGTTGGGGTTGGCCAATCCCGAATGACTTGTATCTTGGCTGGGTCCACATGCACACCCTACTCATCAATGATGTACCCCATATATTAAACTTGGGTCATGTCAAAAATGTATTTCTCCAAATTGGCACACAGCTTGTGTTGTCACAGGGTTTGAAGGACCCGTCGAATATGGTGGAGGTGCTCTTACCAACCCTGGCTGAAGATCAAGATGTCATCAGATACACCACCATGAATGCATTGGTGAAGGGTCATAATATGTCGTCCATCAATCTCATGAAGGTTTCGGGGGAATTCGTCAACCCAAATCGCTTGACCAACCATTCAAAAAGGCCCTCCTTGGATTCGAAGGCAATCTTCCACACATCAGAGGGTTTGATAGGTTCATGGTGATAACCAGACTTCAATTCAATCTTGCTAAATTATTTTTCCCCCTTAAGCTGGTCTAGAAGGTCATCAATCCATGGGATTGGATACCTATTCTAGACATTGATCTTGTTCAACACTCGATAGTTAATACATATTCTCTAGGCCCCGTCCTCCTTCTGTACCAATACAATTAGGCTCTCACGGGGTGATGAGCTTGGCCTGATGTGCCATTTTTGTAACAGCTCCTGAATCTTCCTCTTGATCTCATCGTTCTCCAAAATAGAGCGTTGATAGATCGTTCCATTGGGTAGCTGCACATCCAGGATCAGATTGATGGAGTGCTTGACCTGACAGTGCAGAGGTACCATTGTAGGTGAGGTGAAAATGTCCCTATACTCCTCCATGACCTTGTCCATTTGTTGTTGTTGTACGGAGGAGCCTTGTTTGGAAGTTGTGGCCACAACCTTCTTCTTTCCCTGTGGGCGAATAATAAGGAAAACAAATTTATTGGTCTAGGAAATGATCTTGCTGCATTGCTTTGCAGAGATCAAAGAGATGGCGGTAGATGGCGCTACCTCCGGTATCCTGTACAACTAATTTCCCAAAGTAATAATCATAGAGCGAGGTATAGACTCATATACAAGATTCCACTTCCACAAGTATGGTTTTATTAATAATACATCACAAACTTCAAGAGGAGAAACATCACATAGTACCTCATCTGTGAAAGGCTTGATGTTGTAGGGAAGGCAACACAACCACCTAGTCGTGTACAATTGCGGATGTGTTGTCATTGGTAGGCCCAAATAATTCATGACCTCTGTTGAAATGACGTTTTTTTGGCTCCCACTATCAACAATGAATTCCAATGGAGAACCTTTCACCCACATCTCTAAGTGGAAAACACGTTCCCCCTCCTCTGGATCTTCATGCTCATTATTTTGGATTTTTGTGGTGGCCACTATGGCACTGGGATCCATGTCAATGATCTGCTTTCCTTTGTCATTCCCCTTGTTGGCTTTTGACTTAGAGTTGGAACATGTTTCTAACTTAGAAGCCTTCAGGTCAACCACCAGTTACTACTTGGCCGGACACTCACTAGTGTTGTCAGTGGAGATCTTATGGAACTCACACCATTTTCCCATGTCTTTCTTTATCTTCATGGTGTTGTTCTTTTCTTGCATCTTCGGCACGTTGTTGTCGGTTGCCCCACCTTGGCTTCGGTAGGTTGTCATGGGTCACCTTGCCTTGGCTTCAGCCTTTGTTCTGTGGCTTGGGGGTGCCTTTTCCTTACTTCAAATTCACAGATCCAAAGTCTCGTTTCTTCTGTTTAAACTTCTGCTCAATCATGATAGCGTATCAATATGTCGTGCCGAGAGAGGAGATTTCTAGAAACTCCATCTCTTCTTGGATGTACTTGTGTAGACAATCATGGCACTTGAGTACCAAATGCCACTCAGAATCCTTGATACCCAACTCAGTGCGGAGGTTATGGAAAATATTTGTGAACTCTGACACATCTTGGTCCCTTCCTTGCCGTAGCATGGTCCACTTTATGCATTTATCTTCATAGCTCCTAACAGGGTAATATTTTTCTTTGATGGCATCTTGGAAAGAATCCCATGTGGGTGCGGCTGAAAACAATGAAGATTCCCTCTCGTCCTTTTGTTTACAGTAGGTTTCCCACCAGTCCTTGACGTGTGGAGTGGCTTTGAGAATTGCATAAGTAATTTTTTCCTGATTGGAAAAGTCATGAACTGAAAAATATCCTTCTAATAGATTCAACCATTTATCTATGATGTCTGCATCTATTTGGCCCTCACATATGGGAATATTGAAGTTAACTTGTACCTTAAAAGGAGTGATGTCTCCAAAGTGGCTAGTGGATGAAGATGTGTTGTCTGTGGGTAGCCATCAAAGAATCTGGGAAAATTTTTCCATCATTGCATTCCTTTGTCACTTGAGGGCTTCCTTGAGCAATATTTTGAAATGATCTCCTACCCCCTCATATTTCTTTTCTTCCGCCATGGGAGATTGTCGAGGTTTTCAAGGCTGGTCTTGCAAAGGTTCAACCAGATTAAGCCCTAACTCCTTACACCCTCAACTCGTTGGGGACATGCAAAGAAAAATAGAGAAAGGGTATATCGCTTTGATACCACTAGTCCAAACTTAAAAATGAGTATAAAGAATTACAAATATAACCATGACTACAAAAATTCAACAAAAATAACACCTCATTTCATTAATAACAAAATATTGAAATATGCTTAGAAATAAGATGGAAATAAACCAGCTCGGGCGATGGTAACTTATCTGTAAGAAGAGATGTGGAAGCTACATGCCTTTGAATTATGTTACAATGAGGCTCCAAGGTCTATTTATTATTGAGAAATATTGGAAAACCCTAAGCATCCAAAAACCTAACCCTAGGAGATGAATCAACAAAATTGTGGGCCCCGTTCGGGTTAATTGGTACATCAATTTCCCAGGGTTGTAACTTTAGCATACAATCTGCTTTTGGCTATCATAATACCTTGTTTCTAATATGTCGAAGAGGAGGCAAAAAATAATAATCATACCTATTAGAGACTTTTCTAGTTTTTCGTTTTCCTTAAAAATGTCATTTAGGGCCTCAAAACGGCTCCAGAAGATCAGGGCTCGAAAAACTGCCAAAAATAATAAAATGTGCTACAATTAAAGAAACTAAAAAACTGAAAGAGATAGTGTTGGGAGTCTAAGTGGAATAGGAGGGTGACCACCAATATCCACCTGGATTAGAAATCCCACATGAGTCAACAACCACCATATGCCAATTCAGAAAAATTGTTCGAAAATATTCTATAACATTTTTGGAAATCATCATTGTTTCTTGCAGTATAATAATAAAAGGTCGAATCGATTGGAAAATATGTCTTAGGGATAGGAGTTTTGTGGAATCCCACAGACCACACATATTCAAGGATAGATAATTCATCAAGTAAACCAAATACAAGTGCATCAACTCTAAGGGTCCAGGGATCAATGGAAGAAATGATGGGAAAATGAAGAGTCTTAGCCGACGATCTACCTCTTTGAATTAGAATAATATTGAGGGAAAAATTGGGGCTAATGACCTGTGGGGAGGTGCGTAGCTTACCCTTGTGGAGTGTTGTGTAGGTAAATCCCCTCTGTGGACAAAGGCGATCCCACTAGCCTAAGTGAGGTCTAGCAACAATCAAACAATGCTAACACGCAGGTTCCTAATTGCAAAGTAAAGGCCAAGATGAGAGCCTACCTCGAATCCAACGCTTATATTCGTAGAAGGGTTGTCGCTTCCGTTCTTTCGCTTCAGCTGGTCCAATCCTCACGATTCGTGAATAATACCTGCAATTCAAGGACAAGCAAATACAAGATAAATCCGGGAATGCAACTATGTATATCAGAAAAGTACAACTCAAACATCATAATAAAGACACATGAGTGGAACCATAATGATAGTCATCTATTATTATTGATAAAACAAAAGAGAATACAACCAAGTTTTGACGTCAAATCCTCCTTTGGCTGGGTCTAGCCAGCAAGTCCCTCAAGCATTCACCCTTGAAGGTAGATATCCCAAGAAAAAACTCTCTCTCACACAAGTTTACACAAGATGGAAACACTTCACAACCTTCCTTAAGCACTCTAGCAATCCCACACTTGTCACACCAGCTACCTATCAAGCTCACACACTATCAGCAACACTCCAAACACCATGAATTCCAAAACTAGCAGCTCATGGCAATGGTGGAGGCTTAAATAGGAGAAGGAGTCTCCATGAATGGTGGGAGGATGAGCTTATCTCCAAGGAAGGTGGCTCAAATGATGAAACAGACATGCCAGAGAAGGGAGGGCAACATTTGCAAGGCCAACAACCAGGTCTGGAGTCATCTGGAAGGTTGGCTGTTAGAACAAACTCGCCCAAACTGGATCATTGCGGGTACATAACTGCACTGGAGCGCTGACATCGCTGCTGAATAAAAAAGAAAGTCATATCAGGGTGATCAGATATAAGTAACAAACGCGCTGTCACATGAAATTCGACTAGTGTGGGAAACACGTGTGCTTCCGCGCTCGCAGCGCATTAGGTCTGTTTTAGAGTGCTCATCAGCGTGTTTATTTTTACAACAGTCACGATGATAGAATAACTTTGGCAAAGTGGGTCATTTGGCAACAGTAGAGAGCATGAGCATGATTAATTGGGTCTCATGACACAGCAGGAAGACTGACAGGGAGATAGTGACAAATTACTGTGTAACAGATGCCCCCTAAAGCATGAAGCCCGAGAGAGCGGGAGGGGTGAAATGCTTTATGAAACTGGCTGAACTGGAACACCACCAGGAAGAACCTGCACGTAGTACAACTGATATGTCAAATACATGATGTACATGGTATGGGCGCAGCCATCCATAGCAGAGTACATAAAAATCTGGATCCCAGGTATGGACGCAGCCATCCGATGGGGATCAATCAATAGACTCAGGCATGGGTGCAACCATCTAGTGAATGAGTCATGTAGTGATTATAATAATCCACAAAATGCAACCTGGATCCCGACATACAAAATCCAGGGTCTTGCACTCCAACTCGACCCGAACAAAGTAAAAGTTCAAGCATGCGAAAGTAGGAGTCGAAGTCGAACATGTGAGAACATCGTCTAATTACCAGTCAATGATGAAAACTGTTAACAGACGCGAGAGGTACCACCAATAATGACAATGGTCCTCAAGGTACTACAGGTACAATCCACGGCGTGCGAATCAGTGAGCCAGTGTCGAACACCCGTAGAATCATTCGATCGGAGGCCAGTGATGAAAACCTCGCGTCGAACACGAAGAACCTGCCATTGAGGCATGCAGGCTCTAAGGCACCTGAAGGGAGTCTCTAGGTCAACTTCCTGGATAATGAGCTGAAGTTGATAGGAAGTGACTTTGATCGAAGGTGGGCCATAATGTTTCCCACATCATCGACACAAGACAGAGAGGGATAAAATGTTTTGTGTGAGATATTAGAGGGAGGTTGAGTATTTTGCAGAGGTCAACTTCTCTTGAACATATCGGCGACACGATAACAGACTTGGTAGTATTTGATGTCAAATGATCAGGGGTCATGGTGACAAGGCGATGAGCAGATGAATGGTCAAACAGGATAACCCAAACCCACGGAGGCAAGCGTGAAAGAAGTTGAGATGTCCCCACCCAGACACGAATGTAGACAAGTGCCATGTTCAAGAGCGACATGCTGCCGACATGACGATGATTACGGTTCCTTTATTCCCCCACCATTTTTGGCGAGTACCCCGGTTATTTTTGGATGGAAAGCTTGACGGGGATAGCATATGCTTGAGAGGCGTCATCACGACGAAACCCGATGTCATTAAGTTTTAACAAGTCTGACAAAGGAAAAACTTGGTGTCTTTTCATATTTAGAGAGTTTGAAAAGATAGCAAAAAGGAAACTCCAGGGATGTCCTTTTTCGTAAAGTTGTGTCACTCGAGCCCGAAAAAGTATAAAACCATGCTCGAAAGAACTTCCCGACCATTACGACCGAGGAGTACTTTATAAGTAGTGATTCCGATCTGAAAAAGTAAAAAAGTGATCGAAACCACACCGCTTCGTGACCATTAACGAACCTGAAACGACAAGGGTCCGACAATCTTTTCGTTTTTACACGGTCAGAAAAGGGTTTAAAGACGATCGCTTCTCATTTACATTTAACGAGTCGAGAGGGCCAACCCGGCAATCTTTTCATCTTTAAAGGGTTAGAAAAGAGCTGAAAGAAGACCTCAATTTTTATTCTTTTTAACGAGTCAAAAAGGGAAAAAATACTCGGCAATCTTTTCATATTTTACGAGTCAGAAAAGAGCTTAAAGGTGACTCGGGTATGGGTTCTTTTTTACACAAGCATGACCCATGGAGAACTCTTCTTGGATTCATTTTCATGTTTACACAAGCTTGAAACGAAAAACTATGCTTGTTATAAGTTCGCATGGCCCCATAATAATGACGCAACGAGGTACATGCCCCCCAAGATTCATTGCACTCAACAAAGTGAATGGAATGAAGGTTGACTCTCGAGATCTTGGAAAGACTCGACTTGTATTTTACGAGAGATTAATCAAAAGAATCGATTTGGAAAGGGAGTTGTTTCATTTTTTAATGAGGTTGACATAGTAAAAGAACTATCCTCATAACCCTTGTTTTATTTTTTAACTAGCTTGACACAAGATTAGGAACTATGCTCGACCAGACCCAGTTTCATTTTTTAAGGAGCTTGACATAGGAAAGCGAATTATGCTCCGACTAGACCTAATTTCATTTTTTAAGGAGCTTGACGTAGGAAAGCGAACTCTTCTCCCAGACCTAATTTCATTTTTTAAGGAGCTTGACGTAGGAAAGCGAACTCTGCTCCGAACGAACCCAATTTCATTTTTTAAGGAGCTTGACATAGGAAAGCGAACTATGCTCTGACCAAACCTAGTTTCATTTTTTAAGGAGATTGACATAGGAAAATGAACTATGCTCTGACCGAACTTCATCATAATGAACAAGAAGCCGTTGCTTCCAAGAGTGCTACTCCCAGTGGGAGGATAACATCTTGGAAGTCAGGACCCAATGCCCCCAGGACACTATGCACGACAACAACATCAATGGATACAGGCATGGGATAAGTAGCCACGTAGTTGACCTGCGATGGGGCAGATACAACTGGTGGATAAAAACCAGAAGGGTTTGACAACTGCGCAGGAGGCACCGGGGGACTAAAGAATGATAATTGATCTATAGTCACCATCCTTCCGTCATGTGGAAAGAAAACCACATGGAAAAGTGAAGAGACAAAGGCCCCCATGGCATAAACATAGTCACGCCCAAGGAGAAGACTGAAATCTAAAGCACCTTGGGTAACTAGTACGTCTATATAGATGGTTTTGCCTCCCAAAGTAATAGGGAACTGTGGGAGGATCCCCAACAGTTGACTGGTTCCTCCGTCAAATGCCATCAGATTCTGTGCGACCGACATGAGCTGTGGGGAGCCCAAAGCTTGCCAAGTAATCGAAGGAATAAGACTGACAGATGCACCCTCATCCAAGACAGTGCCAGGTACTGCCTTATCACAGGCATGTACTGTAATCTGGAAAGGAACATGGGATGGAAGGTAGAAGGTGGTCAAATGGCTCAAATTGAAGGAAACGACGGAACTACTTGGTGGGGGAATCATATGATTGCCCCCCTTCTCTAAGAGAACCGAAGAAGGACTCTCTAGATCAGCTGGGATAGGAGAGTCATTTTCGGGCTCAAGAGAATCTGACGAGACGAGAAGAACATGATCATGATGCTCTTCCAGAATAGCGTGATCAATAGGCGGTGAACTCAAGTTGACACTCTCTCCGACCAATGGTTGGTCTGGAATAGGCTTGGCAGAACTAGGTTCAGGAAGAGGAGCCCAGACAAGAGAAGGATCTAAGTCAATCTATCTGTCGACGGGAGGAGGATCTGAAGAGAGCCTCTGATAACCAACGGGGAGCTGGGGTGAAGAAGCTGTAAGAATTTCCAAAACAGTGAAAGATTTATCCATGAGCGGACAAAGGTGAAGGGGATGGTTGCGTTCACATAGCCTACAGGGGAATTGAATCTTCCCTTTCTTCTTACCATTTCCAGTTGATAGGGTAGCATCACCATGAGCTTCAGAGGACGATCAGGGGCAGGCCGGATCATGAGACCATACTTCTAAGATCCTGGGGATGCCAGGACAATCACAAAGAATATGGTGATCCTTGCATAATTTACAAGGATACTTAACCTTCCGTGGAAGAGCAGAAGGAGTTCCAACCTGAGCTAGATTTGGAGCAGTCACTGCACTTTTAGCCTCTCCCTTAGGAGACTTCTTCTTCTTCGTCTTCTTCTTCTTCTTCTTAGCCACCCGGTTACTTGAATCCAGACTTTCACTAGGCGAAGTAGAAGACGAGGACGCAGAAACAGGCGAAGGAGGGGAGAAGTCAACCTTAGAATCAACATGATGTTGTTCGGGTGGAGGAACCAATTGACCAGCAGTCGAGACGGTAGGGACTAGAGAGGTTGAGAACAACCAAACAGGAAACCCAACAGTTAACCTAGGAAGGGACAACGTTGCCATGTAAGGAGCACCAACATTTCCTAAAGGAGAGAAATGACCAGGATTCCCATCAGAGGGGATGCCAGGGTTGGTGAACTCTGGAAAAGTTGCAATTTAAACGAGAAAGAACCCTACTCAAGCTAACGCAAACAAGATCTAATCGGGCAAATGTGAATCGTGGCCGAATAAATTTTAAGACGCAAGGACATAACTTGACCTTTTCATTTTTTAAGAGTCGAGAAAAGGACAAAAAGATAACTCTAGTCGCCTTCGAATGTTTAATGAGCCTGAAGTGACAAGTTCTCAAATGAGCCTTTTCATTTAAGGAGTCCGAAAAGGATCAAAAAGTGACTGCTCTGGAGAAACTAGGTAAGGGGTTTACCAGACAATCCGTAAAACTGCATATACACCTTAGCGATCATATGAAAGCCAAGGACTTTCTATACGACAGTCAATCTTACTGAATGCTGTGTTCGGTGCGTTACGGGTTATAAGGCGGCAGACACGGCTTCCTGTGGATCAAGGATAATAACCTAGTGGAGTCTCCCCATATATACGCGACGGTACGTGGGAGCACAAGTCCGTACTAGACCACAGTTGAATCACACAAGGAGGAATCACCCAACCTTAATGTGAGAACAAAAGTGACTAGGTTTAACGATGTCGAAGCATGTCTCTAGCCTAGACCTCTAGAATGTGAGCGTTATGTTCCAATGCGTTTTTAAGTTCATTCGATTTATTTTAAAGTTGATCTTGAGTTAAGTTTCGGTTTTCAGGTCCTACCGTATGTAATTTCTCAAAATCCCTAAATGCACTCTATATGCAAAAATATGTCATTCCATTCGATGAATGCTAATTACAAGAGAGTAAGAGGGCTTTCACACAAACGAAATGATCAAAAAACAACAAATAGATTCCCTAATGCAGCTAATGGAAATCACTAAACGTTTCTTTAAGATTACTAATCAACTAATCAAAATGAAAAGCTTCTAATTCTCATTAACTAATACGAAGCAAAAGAGACTTTTCTTTTTGTTGATGGAAAAGTGCATTAATCTATCTTTGAGAAACGATAATAGAGAAATGTGGAAAAAACCAGTTGACCCCAAACAATTGTGATCCGTGCCCGGGTAGTGAAAAGAAATCGAAACAATGTCAAGATTGGTTCAACAACAATCACTTAAACAACCAAGCAAAAGCAAGCAAAGAGGAAGGCTAAATCAAACCAATAGCAAGCAGTGAACGAACCTTTGCAAACGAGTAACCAAGCAAAGCTGATCCAACAAACTTGGAACAATAAAACTAGGTCACAAAGCAAAAAGCAAGATTCGCCTCAACAAGACTCACAAGAAAGTGCTTCAATCTTCAGACAATGAAAATCAAGTCATAAACCAAGTGAAAGCAGCAGGGGATAGCAAGACCAACAGGCTCAGGAGGCAAAATTGAAGAAATTCAATCCTACAGGAATCAGCGCGGGTGGAACACAACAACAGTGCGCTGATAAGAAACTACGCGTAGCAACAATGTTATGTCAGCGGGGAAGTACACGACTTAACCGCGATGGTTCGATTTTCAGAACCGTCGCGACTGTTTTTTGTATTAACGCGATGATCAGGAAGTCACAAAAAGGGCTATGCGATGGCAGCGTGACTGTTTTACAATAAACCGCGATGAAGCTAAAAAACGACCACAATCAAGCCAAAAACTCCCAAACCAAGGCAATCACTCTTTAAACAATCAAGGCACTTCCCAGAGCGAACCAGGAAACCCAAAAAATAGAGAACTAATCCCCCAACCTTGAAAAGAGAGAAAAAATCCAAATGAAGGAAAAATGAACAAGAAAAGGACAAAATATAGCTCCAAGCTGTTCAGTTTGTAAACCAAACCGGAGATTGACTGAAGTGGCTTTGATCTACTTCGCTAATGCAGAGCAATAGCATTTCGAAGGCTAACTGGACGTGCTTCAGGCTCCGTCTAAAGTTTACAAATCAAACAACAAGGTAAAACTCCCCAGCGGAGTCGCCAAATTGTTGTGTAGGTAAATCCCCTCTGCGGACAAAGCGATTCCACTAGCCTAACTGAGGTCTAGCAACAATCAAACAACACTAACACGCAGGTTCCTAATTGCAAAATAAAGGCCAAGATGAGAGCCTACCTCGAATCCAACTCTTATATTCGTAGAAGGGTCGTCGCTTCCATTCTTTCGCTTCAGCTGGTCACAATCCTCACGATCTCTATGAACAGACACCTTCACATGCAAAGAACAAGACAAATACAAGCATAAAATCCGGGAAATGCAACTATGTATCAGTCACAAAGGATACAACTCAAATATCATAATAAAGACACATGAGTGGAACCATAATGATAGGCATCTATTATTATTGATAAACAAAAGAGAATACAACCAAGTTCTAATGTCGAATCCTCCTTTGGTTGGGTGATCAGCAACACATGCCTTGCAAAGCTTGTAGGGGATAGGGAACAAGCCTCTCTCTCCTTGATTACTTGGACATGGATCTCCTCCTTAAAGATATAGCCTTATAGGGATGAACAAGGCCTCTTGTAGCATGAGCTTAGAAATTATTAGACTTTGGGACTTAGATTTGGGAGCTTGAAGAGTAGAATTACTAACTAGCTTGTCAAAGGGAAAAGAACAAGCTTATATAAAGAGAGGAGAAGTAGATAAGACCGTCCACAAGATTCATGGGATTATCCTTATCATTAGGAATCTTCCATGAGAGGTGGAGAACTACTTCCCTCCTTGGGAGATTCGAAGCCCAACTGAACTAACTCAAACTGGAATCAGTTCATGGATAGGTTAGAAGGAACCTTCAGAAGTTTTTTTGTTAAAACCTTTACCCAACTGGGTTGGCACTAGTGCGACTCTGACACAGAGCGCCAGCTGGCGCGCTCTTTGGAGGATTTCCCCCATTGGCACGAGTGATACACTGTGGAATAGCGCCAATGGAAAAAGGGCTATATTTATGGGTATTTTGTAGAAGGTGTCTTCAGGGCACATGAAGTACATACTCAAGGGGATACAATGTAGGTGTTTTCAAGTTATGTCACTTCTCACAGGTCCCCGTAATAGGTCCTCCAATGTACGGGAGAAGGGGTAACAGGGACGGTGACAAAATACTGTGTAACAGATGCCCCCTAAAGCATGAAGCCCGAGAGAGAGAGGGGTGAAATGCTTTACAAGAACATGGTTGACTGAAAACACGACCGCTGGAGAACCTGCATGAAATACAAATGATATCTCAAGTACATAATGTACATGGTATGGGCGCAGCCATCCATAGCAGAGTACATAAAAATCTGGATCCAAGGTATGGACGTAGCCATCCATTGAGGATCGATGAATAGACTCAAGCATGGTCGCAGCCATCGAGTGAACGAGTCATGTAGTGATTATAATAATCCACAAAATGCAACCTAGATCTCAATAGACAAAATCTAGGGTCTTGTGCTCCATCTCGACCTGAACACAGTACAAGTTCAAGCATGCGAATATGGGAGTCGAAGTCGAACATGCGAGAACATCATCTGATTACCAGTCAATGATGAAAACTGTTAACAGACGTGAGAGGTACCTCCAATAATGACAATGGTCCTCAAGGTACTATAGGTACAATCCACG
>APFE030109630.1:0-12557 GCA_000404065.3 Pinus taeda | reverse complement strand
TATCATTTTTAGAGTATAAAATATTAAAATTAGTGTCATGCTATTCCTAAATAAAGACAAAGAATAAGGTGCAATAATTAGATTAATAAAAAATAATAGCAATTCTAAAATAAAGTGAACATTATATGATAGTTATGTCCAATACTAAAATTTAGCCCTCGTTCAACTGCTTCCGCTCATAAAATCTGATCATATGCTCATAATAACAGTTCTAAAATAAAGTGAACATTATATGATAGTTATGTCCATTACTAAAATATGGCCCTCGTTCAACTGCTTCCACTCATAGAATCTGATCATGTGCTCGTATATCTCATGTTTCAACAACACAGAGTGGTCTTGCCAATAAATTTCTGGGACTGCGCCATGTATTAACTAGAAGACAGTAATGCGCTGAGAAAACACAAGAACCCAAATGGGGCACAAGGGAAAATATACACAAAATATTTTGTAAATGAAAAAAATACAATACAGGGTTGACATTATCTCAAAACTAATTGCATTATTTAAGGGGGCGGTAAAAGCCAAGAGAAATGAGAAATGGGGGCGGTAAAAGCCAAGAGAAATGAGAAATGGGGTGAGAAATGAGAAATGTGGTGAGCGAAAAATATATTTTTTTTGTTTTTTGAAAAAGTAGATATAAAAAATATTTCATTTTAGAATGTGAAGTGTTGAAAGATAACAGGGAAAGTTATGCAGATACATTGTTTTTTGGAAAAGTAAAAACAAAAAATATTTCATTTTAGAATGTGAAGTATTGAAAGATAACAGGGAAAATTATGCAGATACACCGGTGGCCTCCTGGATGTTAAAATAATTTCATTTTTCCTTTCTAATAATCTCTTTAATTACTCTTTTCCAAAACAAAACAAAAAAGAGAGACATACCACCACACGTGGAAAATTTTACCATCCATACATGAAATCCGTTACTGTCATGTGTAGCATTTTGCGCTACTATACAAGAAGTAGATGAGGATTCGTCTTATTATTCTTCTCCGGTCGTACCTGTGTAATAGGCCTTGACAGAAGAGAAACCACTTTCACCTTAAGAAGATGGCCTATCTTCATCTTCACTTTCAAGGAAGAACTCGAAACCGCAGCAGTGGTCGCACATTTCCTCTAAGAGGATCCATTTTCATTAATAAGACCTTCGGTGATTGCCTTGGCCATTATGTCGCAATTTTTCATTAACTGCGATTCAATTTTTCACTAATTGCGATTCAGCTTGGTCCAGCCTGTCCTTGTTGACGGCAGCTACAAACCTGACAATAGTAAAAACTAGCATTAGGAATATTTTTTTTAAAGTCCTGTTTGTAATCAGAGTTTTCGAAATTTATTTACGCCGGGCTCTACCTTCAACACAAATCAACGAACAGGCTTCTTTGTTCTAAAGATTTATTTGATTGTATAGAATGCCCGGTTCTACACATAGTCATAACTCACAACCTTTTATCTCAAGGGAATCATTTGGCACACCACCCATTGCATCTAATTTGTTTGTAAACACCAAAAAAAGGCTATGGTTTTATGGGTTGCTCTGGTTATAGCTACACAAAAAACATTAACTCTCTGAATATCTAACATTAACTCTCTGAATATCTATGGTGACGACTCAAAGGTATTGATAGACGGTATCATGGGGACTCACAGGTTGCTTTTCACATACACCATCACGTATATAAGTATATAAATAGGGAAGGTAAGACAATGGCTGATAGCCTCTCCAAGGCCGGCCTGAGCTGCGATTCTGGTAAAATACAATACAGGTATTTGGTTGGAAACAGGATCCTGAAGGGTTGGCTCTGCCTGCCCTGAACATCTCGTCTCCCCACATATGGGTCTCTATATTGCTACAGTTTTTCTGATGTTTTCTATCTTTTAGTATTTAAAATAATCTGCAATTCTGTTTCCATAGTACTCAAATTATGCTGGATTTTTTGCTAATTTCGGAGAATATCTTAGTTTTAGTTTTTTGGTTAGATAGTTTGGTTTATTTATTGATATTATTCTGGAACTTTCGTGCTGAGAAAAAAAAAATATTATCCTGGAACTTTCTTATCCAGCACATTGTTTGACTGGATGGATGAAGCTTTGTGCTAATTTCAGATAATATCTTAGTTTTTTGGTTAGATAGTCTGGTTTATTTATTGATATTACTCTGGAACTTTCTTATCATAACTTTCTTATCCAGCGCATTGTTTGATTGGAAGGATGAAGCTATGAACCACTTATTTGTACTGTTTTTATTTTATAATAGAAGCAGCGTTTTTCTTTTCTGAAAAATATAATTGGTTTCTAAACACCACTATTGTTAACATTAAACATTAAAGTATCCACTACTCACAAGGCAAATTTGGTTTGAGTACAGCACTTGATGGAGGATGCAACTATAATTGCTGTTGCTACACACTTCATCTTTCTCCACAACCCAGGCTTCTGATTTAACTGCCGAATATATTTGGCCATTCTAAACATCTTGTCTAAAACAAACAGGCACTCAATTCGGTTGGCAGAAACAGTTTGAAATCTCTCCAGAACATCCGCCACTGCAAGAAGACCTGCATCAGCCCAGTTTGCCTCTTTTATACTCTTCAGCAAAATGTGAATGACGATTGTCCGCTTATCTTTTTCTTCAGGATGACCAGAGATGACATCTTTCTGAAAACCATAATAGATGAATTTATATTAAATATTTGACATAGAAGTTGGACATGATCCAGCAATGAATTTCATGTTAGGACAAAAAATTAATCAATGGAGAGGTTTAATACCGACAACCCAATCGTCGAGAGCTCCGTCTGACAGGAAATTATTTAGCCTACGGAAGCTTCTGGAAGTGGGCCAACTGACCTTTGGCTGGGACCACTTTTTACCCTCCTATTAGGAAATAAGAAATGAAAAGTCGTTATGTTAATAGAAGATACTATGATTCAGAAATCCGAGGAGGGATACCAAATAAAAACCAGGCTACCTCGTTGAATTTGAAAAGCTGATAAAGTTCCACTCCCCAAAGCTCACATATGTATCGTGTCCAGCTATCAAAATAGACATCCATATTTTCTTGCTCAACTTGCTGCAGCGGATGTTGCTTGCGTGTTCTTTATAAGGCTGTCAGAGACCCCTGGGTCCTGATCACGTATTGCTTTTCCTCCTCCTAAATCCTTCACCATTACCTTTATGCATCGCTGTACTCTATCTTTCCTATCTGGTCGGAAAATCGACCGGAAAATCTCTCCTCTGAAAGCTGCAACCATTTCGCACCCCTTGTCCATGAAGGCAAAGGATCCGTACCTGTAGTCTTCAGGCTTAGGTTGAACAGAATGTAATTTCCAATTGATAATAATAATCTTTGTAAAAAAATTTAGGAAGTAAACCCTGCTCATAATAGTACGGCCAATCTGAATAATGTGAATGCGGTCCCTGAACTGCTCCATTGCATTCCGTATGGAACATATAACCTCCTTATCATTCCCGCTATACCAGCATAGCAATTTTCCTTGAAACAATAGTTTTTTCACCTACTTGGAAAGAAAGAACAAAATAAAAATTATATTTGAAAATCAATTACCTGTCATCTATCCATTATTATTTTCCCTTTATTTTACATTTATATTATTATTATTATCATTGTTGAAAATATATAATAATGGAAAAACAAGTAAAATTATTTACCTGAACTGACACACTTTCTAAGTGGTTGAAAAGAAACTCTGAAGTCGACATCTTCCTTAGTTGTTCCCATTCTTCTTTTCTGGATTCTTCAATTTTTTCAGACATAGTAGGAAAAGCTTTTACTCCCCATCTCACTTGATATGATGCACATTGTAGATGGTTAAAAAGAACCCTAAACGACTCTCCCTTATCTAGAAGGGATATAGAAGGTCTATAAAAGCTGATTCTCCCGTTTGGTTCTACAATCCAATTTATAGTTGGATACCATTATTCAAATACATAACTTTCTCCCCATCCACACTGGTTCTCAAAAAAGAACTCAACTACTCTGGTTATTACCATCCATGAATTTTAGAGAACAAACCAAGGAACTTCTCTTGAAAACTGCTCATATACATCAAATACATCACATTCCTCGCTTGGCTTCACAAGAGGAATGGATATAATTTCAAGATCAAGTTTCTCTTTCTCGTCAAGGTACATTGCCTTCAAAAATGGAAGGCGAATGTCATAGGAGGAGTTGGGAGGCCTCATTTCTAAAAGAATAGTTTTTTTCTTTCAATTTGTCAACTCCACAAGTAGTTTTCCGTTCGGAGTTTTCGGTTACATTTGCAATTTGAAAAAGATAGTTCCTGCAAACCCAATTCAGGGAGATTTTTCAATTTTGAAAAGTTGACCAATCTTAGTATCCTCAAATGTCCAAGTTGTTGAAGATCTTTGGAAAAGATTCGAAATACATGAAAATGTGAACTTCCATCAAATTCCATGTGTCTCAAACTGGAAGGCCTCTGCAAGTTATGTGCTTGATACGTTACAATCATATGAAACCATTAAAAGTAGTAAAACATTGAAAAGTGAATAGGAAATAGAATCACTTGCATTAGATAGCTTGAAGTCATTGGGTTCATAACTGAGGTACCTCAATTGCTTTAACTTTGACACACCATGAAACGGAAGCTGGGGAACTTTTGCTTCAAAAAATACCAACTCCTTAAATGTTTCACTGCACTTGCCCTCCACCTTTAAAAATTTCCCAAGTTGAAGAACTCGCAATGATTTATGCATTAAGTCGAGCGATCCTGCAGGTATTTCCAATGCATCCTTATTATCAATGAACCAGAGGCCTTTTATCTGATGAGCATTCTGCATGCCATTATAGAGTATAGTTAAATTAAAATAAAAACAAACACCGTATAAACAAACACGTATATCGTTCATAGATTTGTTACCTTCTCTTGGAGGAGCTCCTTAAGTTTGCTTGCACTGGTGAATGTTTTTCTGACTTTCTTTCCTTTTGACTCTTTCTTTGAAATTTGGCGAGCGAGTGTTAAGATGACATCGTGTACACTCAAAACGCCATTTGTTGTTCTAGTGGCAAGTGCTCTGCTTTCTAACATTTCCAGTTTATCTTTTCCCACAATATCTTCCACACTGTCCCAAGCCCATCCTTTGAAAAATGAACAGAGGTCTAAAAATGGATCTTTACAATCAGGGGGAGAGCATCCTAGGCAAAGGCGTAGCGCATCTCCTCAAAGACCTCACTCGGCCATTTATCTTTTCTGAAGCACCAGTGTAGAATAAGCTTCCTCCTCATTTTTTGAGCGACCTATAAATGGTGCTGTTAATGTTAACATGAGGGGAATTCCGCCACGTGTGTATGATGTCATTGGAAAAGATTTGAATTACATGAAAATGTGAACTTCCATCAAATTCCATGTGTCTCAAACTGGAAGGCAATCTGCAACTTATGCGCTTGATACGTTACAATCATATGAAACCATTAAAAGTAGTAAAACATTTACTTACGTAGAATCAATTTTCTTAGGAAAAGTGAATAAGAAATAGAATCACTTGCCTTAGATAGCTTGAAGTCATTGGGTTCAAACTGAGGTACCTCAATTGCTTTAACTTTGACACATCATGAAACGGACGCTGGGGAACTTTCGCTTCAAAAAATACCAACTCTTTAAATGTTTCACTGCACTTGCCCTCCACCTTTGCCAATTTCCCAAGTTGAAGAACTCTCAATCATTTATGCATTAAGTCGAGCGTTTTTGCAGATATTTCCAATGCATCCTTATTATCACTTAACCAGATTCCTTTTATCTAATGAGCATTCTGCATGCCATTATAGAGTATAGTTAAATTAAAATAACAACAAACACTGTATAAACAAACATGTATATCGTTCATAGATTTTTTACCTCCTCTTGGAGGAACTCCTTAAGTTTGTTTGCATTGGTGAATGTCTTTCTCACTTTCTTTCCTTTTGACTCTTTCTTTGACATTTGGTGAGCGAGTGTTAAGATGACATCGTGTACACTTGAAACGTCTAGTGACAAGTGCTCTGCTTTCTAACATTTCCAGTTTATCTTTTCCCACAGTATCTTCCACACTATCCCAAGCCTATCCTTTGAAAAATGAACAGAGATCTAAAAATGGATCTTTACAATCAGGGGAAGAGCATCGTAGGCAAAAGCATACCGCATCTCCTCAAAGGCCTCACTCAGCCATTTATCTTTCTGTAGCACCAGTGTAGAATAAGCTTCCTCCTCATTTTTTGCGCGACCTATGAATGGTGCTGTTAATGTTAACATGAGGGGAATTCCGCCAAATGTCTGTATGATGTCATTGGAAAAGATTTGAATTACATGAAAATGTGAGCTCCCATCAAATTCCATGCGTCTCAAACTGGAAGGCATCTGCAAGTTATGTGCTTGATACGTTATAATCATATAAAACCATTAAAAGTAGTAAAACATTTACAATTTTCTCAGGAAAAGTGAATGGGAAATAGAATCACTTGCCTTAGATAGCTTGAAGTCATTGGGTTCATAACTGAGGTACCTCAATTGCTTTAACTTTGACACATCATGAAACGGAAGCTGGGGAACTTTCGCTTCAGAAAATACCAACTCCTTAAATGTTTCACTGCACTTGCCCTCCACCTTTGCCAATTTCCCAAGTTGAAAAACTCTCAATGATTTATGCATTAAGTCGAGCGTTTCTGCAAATATTTCCAATGCATCCTTATTATCACTTAACGAGATGTCTTTCATCTGATGAGCATTCTGCATGCCATTATAGAGTATAGTTAAATTAAAATTAAAACAAACACTGTATAAACAAACATGTATATCGGTCATAGATTTGTTACCTCCTCTTGGAGGAAGTCCTTAAGTTTGCTTGCACTGGTGAATGTCTTTCTCACTGTCTTTCGTTTTGACTCTTTCTTTGACATTTGGCGAGCGAGTGTTAAGATGACATCGTGTACCCTTGAAGATGACATCGTGTACCCTTGAAACGCCATCGTGTACAACAAAACTCATTTCTTTTATAAGAGCCCAACACTTTTCTTTGTTGGTGGAAAGATCGTCAAATCTTTCCAAATTATATGCAACCACCAGAAGTCCTGCAGCAACATCGCTTACCTGCTCTATATCCTTTAGGAATGTGGTAACAGGTCCAGATATAACATCTTTCTGAACACCATAAAAAATAAAAGAAATTTGGGCTTTAATATAATTAATCTCCACTTTCAGTTTTAGTAGCAAGTGATGAAACTCTCGATGAGGACTAATTATACACACCAATTTATAAGCAAAATCTAATGCCGATGACAGTAACTCCTTAAAGTTCTTCAAGTCGGTTCCCCATGACAATATGGCATTTAATTTCTAGAAGCATGGAACATCAGGCCAAGGGAAATTGCTGGGATTCGATGCTTTTTTATTTCGAAGCATTTCCTAAGAAAAAACATATTTCAAATCCGATATCGCAGTAATTATAATACTATCGAATAATCTAATTCACAATCTAATTATAATATAATTCTGATGGATATGAAAGATTGTGATGTACCTCCTCTCTCAGTTTCAAAAGCTCAGATATGTGCTCCATAAGGTTATCGAGATTGACATCCACTTTTTTCCCGTCGATTTCCTCAATATCTTTATGTAATATGGTGTTAATGACATCTGATTTAGTTGCACCTCTGGAAGAGGAAAAGGACGGATCTTCATCACACCAGGGGGCTTCTGAAACGTTAAGATTGGCATCCACGTCTTCTCCCTCATATTTCATTGAAACATTAGAAGATCCCGAGGATGAAGCTTCATTGCAATGGGGGGCTCCTAGTACATTCAAAATTGACATTCACGTTTTTTCCCTCACATTTCCGCAGAAGATTCAGAGATTCGGAGACTGGAGCTTTATCGCACTGATGGGTTCCTGAAACATTGAGATTGACATCAACATGTTCTATCTCATATTTCATTGAAACAACATTAGAAGATCCAGGGATTGGAGCTTCAGTGCGCTTGGGAGCTCCTGGAAGAGTTTCTGCGCAATCACAATCGCCATCAGCATCAGTATTATAATTTGCAGAACCATGCGCTGATGGCCTCAAATTGTAGCAGCAGAAGGGCCTTCTGTGAAATGACTACATTATTCTTAAAAAAAAATATTCATAAACATAAACAAAAACATTCAATCTGTTGCACTATCAAAACATTGTACCTATTGTATTATCAATTGCAAAAGGCCAGCTCCGACTACCTGCTGAAGTGGGATCTCGTCCCTATTCATCCGATGAAGCTGAAAAAGAGCAGGAGAAGCGAATGCAACAAGAGCGTTTGGTTGCTATTTCTCCTCTAGAACACACAAAAATGAATGATGGTAGAACCAGACTCTTGCTCTTGGCTTGCTTATGAAAAATGATAAACAGCAAAAGGAATGTTTAGGCCAAAGGCGTTCTTTTAAGGAACGGATCCCCACCGACCTTAGTCCTCTGTCGAAGGCCACTCACAGTTAGCCAGCTATTCATTGTGCAGGCCCTCGTCTCCCAGGCAGGGTATGGCTAAATGATGCGCTGGTCTGGGGTTCCACACCCGGTTCTTCGATTTTGGAGGAATCGATATATTCAGAGCATGGAAGTATTCAGTGCAGAACGGGCAGTAAGCTTCAATACACAAAGGAAAAGAAAACGCCCTCGGATGTCTGACGTCTCTTACTCCCAGAGTATTCCAGTGGTGGATATCAAAGCCCTCGATGGCCCTAATCAGCCGTGCTTGTGAGAAGGAATAAGGGTGAGGAGTCGGGATGGCTTACCAGGTATATATCTCAATCAAGGGTTAAATTTGACGGGTAACCCTACTCATTCCTAAATTAACTTTAGGGTTAAATTAATAAATAAAAATTCTCAATAAACCGAGTGATGGTAGATATCGGTGGATTCATAAACCTTGAAGATTAGGATAAAAGGAAGTGAATAAATTGTGTTTTTCCCACCCACACATAAACATAGTAGAACATCTTCATAAACATAGTAGAACATCTTCTTGGGATCTTTTTAGAATATCTTTTTTAGAGGGAGTGATGATTTTACAAGATAAAATAAAATAATTATATTTATGTTTAATTAATGATTGTAAAGTAGGTAAAAAAGATTTTTTAGCACAATAATGTCCATAAAATATGGGAGAACCAAACGGTCTCTTATAAAAAAAATACAATGAATTAATATAAAAGGTATAATGCAGGAATATAAAAGATACAATGTATGGAATGCTTTCACCAAGAGGATCACACCCATCTCTCCTAACATCCAACATTGATTGAAGAGCATTGAAAAAAATTCCACAAAGTTTGTTGTCGTGTTGAAGGGTTAATTTGAGGTGCAGACTGTCCACTAACTCGTTGCCTCGGGTAGTTTGTGCACTCGTTGTCTGGGGGAGTTTGTGCATTGTTGAGCTCTGGAGGGCCTAGTCCATCTCCCAGGGATGGATTTGAGACGGTTTAGTTGTCGAGGTCTCGTGTGGCGAGGACGGATTTGAGATGGTTTCGCTGCTCAGGTCTCATGTGGAGGGGTGAGGTCCCACGGATCCTCACTGATCTAGATAAGATAAGATAAGATAATTATATTTATGTCCAACTAACGACCACAAAGGTCAAAGGGATTGTTGAGTACAATGATGTCCATAAAATGCGGGAGAACCAAAGAGTCTCCTATAAAAAATACAATACATGAATATAAAAGGTACAATGCAGGAACATAAAAGATACAATGCCCTGACGAAGAGTATCAAACCCATCTCTCCTAACATCCAAGACTGATTGAAGAGCACTGGAAAAAATTCCACAAAGTTTGTTGATCTGATGAAGGGTTAGTGGGAGGTACAGATTGTCCACTAACTCGTTGTCTAGGGGAGTTTGTGCACTGCTGAGGTCTAGAGGACCTAGTCCGTGTCCCAGGGACGGATCTGAAACGGTTTAGCTTCTGGGGTCTTGTGTGGTGGGGTGAGGTCCCACGAATCCTCACTCGTCTAGAGTCTGGATATGAAACAGTATCAATCGTTCTCTTTGTGCCCCTATCTAAAGGTAGTACCCTGAAAAGTGTTGTGTCCCTCTATGTGGGGTCTAGTCTGATGGGAGGCTGAAGAATATGCGCTCGAAACCTAAGATCCTCTTGCATATATAGGGCCAAACATCTCTGATCGAGATACCTGAAAAAATCGGTGAGGGTCTGAGAGTCTCTGAACAAGCAATGGAACCTTCCTCTGATCTCTTAGTATATAGGGCATCCAAAAATGAAGTGCACCTCGGTCTCTACTTCCTGTAAATGACATACCTGACAGATTCTGTCTGGCCTATCAATCTGATGGTTCGTCTCTACTCGAAGTCTATGAGAACCTACTCTGAACTAGCCTAGAGGAATGCAAAGAGCATGCATCCAGTGGTGAAACGTATACTGGGGTCGAATAATGAGCCCGTCTCTCAACTCCAAGAAGTGCTCAAGGTAGAAGGCCATCTTTGGGTGCAACCCTCCCGGAGGATTGACCCAGGTGGCTTGGACGAACTGCATGTAGATGTCCTCCCTAATGATCTTGCTCAACTATTGTCTAGTAGGTAGAAGGTGACCAGGAGCATCCAAGGAATATCGGAAAGGAAGGAGACGATCCAACTGAATGCCCACTGACTCTAAGAGATCTGAAACTTATGTAAACCAACATCTTGCCCGGCCCGAGGGAGTATAACGAGCAATATTCTCAGAAGAGCAATATGCCTAGTAAGGGTAATAGTCCCTACTCTTTATCGAGTCTGCAAATCCCCGAACACGATGCAAGAATGAGACCAAACTAAAGACTGTCTCAAGCTGAAAGGGTTGACCTCCAAACTCTGCAAGGATGATGTGCTGAGGTATTGTTTGTTTGCATCTCATGATGCGATGGAGAAGAAGAGTCTGGACTCTCTCATCTAAAGCCCAATCCGACTCAAGTAAAGACGATCCCCAAATCTCTGAGCCATATAGAACAGTTGGACGAATCAAGGTGTCCATGAGGCTCATCTTGGATGAGATGTCGTGGAAGTGATGTTGAAAGCACTCTCTCGAGAAGGGCTAAGGATCCATATCCTTTGTTGATCTGAGGCTGAAGAGTTGGTCGCAAACTGAAGTGAGGACCTGAGAATTGCACCCCCAAGTATGTATATGTGATGGTGATCTCAACCTCCTCCCCTTTGAATAGGAAGTGAAGGTCTGAAGATTTCTCCACCCCATTGAAGATCATAACCTTGGTTTTACTCAGGTTGACCATCAATTGTCGAAGATCGCAAAACAAAGCTAAGGCATCCAACTGCCTCTGTAATCCTTTTGGAGATGAGGAGAGGAGGACCATGTCGTCAACAAAGAGTAGAATAAATATCATGACCTGGTGAAGAAGGCAACCATCAGTGTCCTGGATATGCTCGTGTAGAAAAGCTTCCAACTCATCAATATAGATCCCAAACAGTGTAGAGGACAATGGACAACCATGTTTAACCCCAATAGTGCTTTCGGATGAAAGCGGTTATCCCATGAACCATGCAAAGATGACCAATGACAGATTCATATAAGCGCATAATAAATGTCAATAGGGTCGTCGAGATGCCAATATCTCTGAGTCTCTGGAGTAAGGCTTCCCTTGGAACAGAGTCAAAATCTTTCTAAACATCTACGAAACAACATTAGACTTTTGAAGAGAGATGTCTTGCCTCCTCAATCACGGCGCGAAGGGTGAAGATGTGGTCAATGGTTTGATGAGCTGGTCGAAAACCTGCATGTCCCCTAGCTCTGAGTTGTCTCTGCTCAAGGTCACTGGAGAGCTTCCTATGTAGAACAGTAGCATACAACTTCGAGAACATGTGGTCCACCATGATCATTCTGTAGCTATTAGGATTTGAGCTCGAGCTTGATTTGTGGATTGGATGGATGATGTGGTGTGACCATGCCAGTGGAAAACCTTCATGGACTACATGGTTGAAGAGATCAGTCAAGTAACTAACCAAAGCTTGGAAACTGTGTTTAAAGAACTCTGCTTGGTAGCCTTCCTCAAGGGCTTCTTTGTTGTTGTTCATCACCCAAATGGCCTCTCTAATATCTTTGTCTGAGAATAGGTAACGAGAAGGGAGTGGGGAGGTAACACGAACTTGGCCCTGCCTCGAAATATCATAAAGGTTGGAAGTGTGAGAGAACATGGATGTAGGGTCGAGGTCAGATGGAAGAGGGGAGCGTCAAGGAAGGATGGTATGCCATAATTGTTTAGGGGAGTGGGCAAGGAGAGCAGAAAGTTCCTGTCTTCTATGAGAGATAAAGAGTTGTTTCTTGTGACGAAGGAGACGATGGTAAGAAGCTTTGATGTTAGGGTAGAAGGGTTGAGAGTGGGTGAAAGCATATCAAAGTTCTCGATGTAGAGTATTGCAATCGTCATTGTACCATTTGTTCATGGGGAAAGATCCAAATTTTCGGGAGGTGAAAGTGGGACGAGTGGAGTGAGGGAAGGATTTGAGTGTTGCTTCCCAGATGGCAGATGAAAGACGAGTGTATTTAGTGGAAGCATAATCAAGCAA
>APFE030109627.1:32419-53331 GCA_000404065.3 Pinus taeda | reverse complement strand
GTATGGTTTCTGGCTGCTAACTTCTTACTATGGTGAACGAACAAAAAGCATGTATGTCAAGGGTAGGAGGCAAGGTAGGAAGGGTAGTAAGGTTCGGTCAGAAGGCAAGAGTCAGAAGGGAAGGGTCGGGAAAGGGAAGGCTAGGGTTATAAGAAGGGCCCTGGGAAAACAAAAATTATGCCATACCATCCATGGTTATGTATGTGTGAAGGGCAATTAGAGCAAGCCCGTTATTTCTTTCCATGTTAGTGCACATAACTAACACAGAGATAATGAGGGTCGGATACCAACGTTTGTTAGAGGTTTAGGATGGCTCATTGAATTATCGCATGGGTCCGCCTCGAGAGTGTCTATGTCAACTTACCGCCATTGCACTTCTTCATTATCTAAATAAATTTTTCCGACAGGCTTCCAATTCCCAGGCAATTATCCCGCATGGGTACACTTATCCAAATATAAAACTATTAAACTTCAAACCCTGTTCAAAACATCCTGTAAATATTTAAATACATAGTACCTTGTGAAAAGATATACATTATATATCCATTCATTTTTTGCGGTGATTATAGTAACTATCCTTTTTACATTAAGGTGATTATGTTGTAGGTGCACTTTAAGCTTGTATTACCAGAACTTGTTGTGTAATGTGGTTGAATTAGGGTGATAACCATAGTTTTTTTTTGTGTGGGGTATGTGTTTTTGTTGAAAGCTCAGTTTTCACAATCTCATAATCGTTTCCGCAATATGTTTTTTTTTGTATCTATCGATATGCTTACTTGACTAAGGTAGTGCAAAGTTCATTTTTATCGATAATGCTATGTTTCCATAATCATTTCCACAATTTGTCATTATTCCCACTTTTGCACACTCCACACCTCTGCACTCTATATAATCTATCAACAAAGAGCTATTGTTTTCTGAAAAAACTATCCTATGTGGCTCGTGCTGACATAATTATCTAATTTTCAATATTTTTAATCCCCTTGAAAATGTTCTTTCTTATAAAGATTCAACTCGTTGGTGTTGGGATTCATTTAAATCAACAATGTATTCTATTAAATCTATCAGTTCATCGCATTTACACAATGAGGAGTGTTGAGAAAGCTTCTTCCACACATGAAATCTTTCAATATAAGTTCCACTCATTGAAATCTCTACAAAAGGCGTTGAGTTTTGATGCCACATGAGGCTGAAAGGTTTAGGGCTTACATTAATACATGTAATTCCAATTTACAACTACCAATAAGTTATTATTAATAATATTTACCATAAGGTTATTATTCCTCATGTTATGGTGGAGTTGCACCATGACTTTGCCCAAGAATTTGTAATGAAACAATGCTTACCCAAATTAAAACTTCAACCTAAGTAAAAATGATTCATAAACACCATAGCCACAAGAGAAATTATTTTTAATTCAATCTTACCCCAACAAATCATCAAATCCATAAATATTTGGCTTCTTTCGAATTGGGAACCAAATTTCCTTTGATGTGCATGGCCATGATGTTGGAAAACAATAATTTCAACCTACCTTACCAACCACATTAAATGCATTAGGTAGGTTGTCCCAGTAGGCTGTCCCGTGACTTCTAGATTATTCTCCGAGCTTATTGAGAAAGTCAGTCACCGACAATCCAAAAGCTTCGCCTCTCTCTATAAATTACCTTCATTGGAAATGGAGTGACTAAGTTGTTTAGTTTCCAAACTTTGGTATGGTATCAAAGTGGCGTTGAGCTTCCACTGTGTAATTTTTTATAGTCTGTGCCATCATGTACCCCTTCTGATCTCATATATTAGGGGGCATTTGTTATAAAAACATTTCTCACCCTTGTATACTTGATGCTTTGAGTCATGGCCTTGTGCAACCCTTTCCCTTCAAACTTGGTCCATTTACTAAAAAACATTATTTTAAATTCCACACGTGACTATGCCCTTCAAAAAGCACGTGCACACGCTGGTCCACCTATATCGAACCCGCGTATATGATTTAAAATATTAAAAAAATATAAAATCCATATTTTATGTGTGGATTTTAGGGGTTACACGAAAGCCTACCTACAGGAGCCCGTGGCCTAACTGTATCCCAACTCAAAAAACGATTTTAGGGTGATATAAATACACCTCATGGGAAGGCCTAAAGGGAGTAGAAACAGAGGATATTTATAATATATCCAATTAGTCCCTGATCAAGTCTAATTTATCCCTATGCCTCCTACACTCCCAACTATAGGAAACCCTTGTTTCCTCATAGATATTTCCATCTCCTTTATATGGCATCTATGTGTATGCTTTTGAAAGAGGATTGTTGAGGCTTGGGTTGGATGGATCCGGAGGAAGGTTTCGCTTGGAGCCGTGAACGAATCAAGTTGTATTCTTCCACATTGTTTGGCAGCCATCAATAAAGAATCTTTGTCTTGTTCCTAATGTTATGATCTTTATACTTTAATTCATGCTATGATATAATTATGTATGATTTCATGATTTATATCTATATGCTTATATGATCTAACATTTATATCTTGAACATGCTTTGACCTACTGTTAGTATATATTATTTTCTTGAATGAGTTGCAGGTTTTGAAGAATTGGAGGAAGCAGAGGGTTTGGACCCTACGAGAAAATCCTCAAACGTAGTACCTTCGAGTAATATCTCTTCATCCTAATTTAGTAGTTTAAGAATTAGGACTGCTTGTTTGCTTGCCTTGGTGTATGCCCTTCGATCTGTTGGGGTTCTCAACCCGGACCCTAAGGTGTATTATCCTCATAACACCAGGTATGTAATCTAGAGCTTATTGTCGGTTTTTTCCCCAATATTAATGGAACACCAGTGCATCGAATGTAGATGACTAGGAATCTTCTCTATGATCCTTGCATCTATTCAATTTACATCCCTTTGTGGGACCAAAATCCTGACGTTCGAGCTTTCACATGTGAAGATGCCATCAAAGAATACAAATAAAGCACTAAACTAATCTGATTGGAATAAATGGAATTTACATTAATCTGAATATCAATTTGAGTCATATACATATTACAGACCATGTAGGTGAGGTAGTTTGTACTTACCCAAAGGAAAAAAAACAATTGTCTGAAAGGGTCAATGATTGATACAAATAAGAGGAGAAATAATATATACTCATAAAATAATAATTACAGTCGATGTTGTGTATCTATCAATCAATACAATGTGTATGAAATAATAATTTCATAATCACCAAGCCTGAAGACTAATTATTAGTGAGTGAATATGTGCAGGACCTAATATAAGTGATTTGTTAAATGGATGGGAGTAATATGGATTAGTTAGTGGAGTTTTCATAACATATGGTTCATCAAAAGTAGGGCACCGATTGTTGAAACATCATTAAAATGGTTTTAATATATAGCATTTCTTATCATAACAAATAGCACTGTGAATTGGTGGAACCTTTTCATGAAAATGAATTCCATAGGGATTCCATGTCTGGAGTCTCTTCATGATATGGCTAGTTTAGTTGACTGGAAACTATATATGACATATCTGTGTTCATTTCAGTGCTCAAGCTACTTTCCTGTTAGAGGCTCACCATGGGTTGATTATGCATTTGTTTTTGCTAAGGGAATCCATACTTTGGCTCCAGATTATCTTGATTTTTGTTTTCATAGCCACTGATAGTGCTAATCTAGTGGCTTGAACCTCGTTTTACAATATTGAGTTCTTAACTATTCTAGAAGCATTGAACAACAATGAAGGAGAATCCTTCATGCACTGCTTAAATATGTCACTGGAAATGTCAACATGAGTCTTGAAGATATTATTATAAGAATTTGGTTGGATACCACCGGGATAGAGGAGACCAAAAAACATAGGGAAGTTAGAATTAGGACCCATATAATAGGATGGAAGCTGAGAAACACAATTAGACATATGTTATGGGATCTGTTTAGGATTGTTGTTGGCGTTCATACCCATTAGCATATTTTGTAGAAATGTGAAATATGGCATGTCAGAAGAAATGAAACCCATGTTTTCCTGAACCTGATTAGTGGGCAGCTCAAAACCTTGGTTATTGTTGGTGTAACCTAGACTAGAGAAGAAGGTCATATGTTGTTGCTAATCCGTTGCAAATCCCATTGATTCACTTTCAAAAGATATTGCACCCCCAACACTGGTGGGTATACAAGGAGACACCAAAAGTGGAGGCAAATTTAGAGAATAAATATCAATATAACTTGAGCTTCTCCCAAGCCCTAATAGGCCCTTTTTAGCTCTAGAAGATTTCTGAAATATAATCACATCCCATAATATTATGTTTCTCTTATGAGTCTAAAATAGGAACCAAAAATAAACATACCTAAATCATTACATCTTACTTAAATTGAAATAAGAATAAAAATCTGACAGAGGATAAATACTTATATTAAAAGTATATGGAAGGTCTCATTTATAAAATTAAAAATAAATTATATCTTATATAGGAGGTATCAGTGGAATTCTAGCCTATAAACTTTAGATTTGATGAAATAATTGTTCTATTGTCTATTAAAACTCTTTTGGAATGCTGAGACTTTCAATAATTGCACATCTCAAATGATTGGAACTACAGTCCCAAGACTTGATCGCAAAATTGATCCAAGGTAGCTTATTCTTTTAGTTATAAAACTTTGACAGTTGTGGTCCTCCAACTTAACATATTTTGTACAATATCATGCAATGATTAAATTCAATATGTTTCAGAAAATATTCACATACAAACTTGAAAAAACATGGTTATGCTTTCATTTACAAAAATCAAATGGTATAAAGCTAAAATATTTTACTTAGCAAAATGATTATTTCAAGTGATCGATAGAGTAAGAAAATGATGGTAACAAATATTGAAACTTACTATTTATTTCAATCTATTTTCATAGTGGAAGAGTTTTTTTACTTTTCATCTCTTTCCATTCATCATAAATAACATTCTAATCTACATCATTTAAAGCATGAGGTGCACTGATAAAGAGAAACATTAACATATGTAATGTTTTTAAAGAAAATATTGATCTATCCAAATTTTTTATCCAATTTAATTTTGAAAAGCCTCTTTCACAAAATGTTGTACTAATCAAAATAACAAAAATTGCTCGTCATCATTGCATTAAGCATGGAAATCCTTGAAACCATTCAATTTCACCTCCACCTAGACCCCATGCTCCAAACATATGCTTTCTTGGGTAAGATTTATACATAGTACATATAAATTCATCCATTTCACTCATACATTTTGTTTTGTCCATAAGAAGCAAGCCTCCAACACTAAATTTTTCACATAAACTTGTCAACCATCTTGTTGGTTAAGAGTCTCTATCATCCATATCCTCATAATAATTACAAGGACTAAAAAGCTTAGCTACATTAAAAATAGGCAAACCAGTGAACCTTTCATTTAGAGAGTCAATCACCTTCATTACGAAACCCTTTCCCCAACATAATGCAGTCATATAGTGTCCCTGATCTTTGTGACTTCAGCAAACTCTCAAACCTCAATTCATATACATGTATTATGCATGTGCGATCTCCAAACTCAAGAGTTCCTTGTTGTGTTTTACTTAAAAAAGATTATGTGTGCATTGCACCTACCCCAAATGTGCCTCTTAAAAATCGCTTATGAGGCAAGCTAATAGTGATATGCAAATTCATTCCAATAGATGTAATGTCAACATGATCCTCTTGAAACTTTTGATTCAGATTATATAACTCAATAAGCACATCTGCAAGTAAGTGGATGCAAAATTGAAAATGAAATATGTAGCCATCTCTTACATTTTTTTTCTCAACTAACTCCGAGTCTCTTAACAAAGCAGGCATGAGTTTAATGAGTCTTTCCATGCCTTTACCTCTAGAAATCCATATAATGAATTTGTAACACCTCTAGCCTTGTGATTTGAAATGACACCATTAACTCTTTCAATTCTCCATGTCTTTTAGTATATTTCCCTAACCATGAATAGATCTTGTTTTCAAACTTATCAATAGCTTACAACTCTTCAAAATAAGATGAAGCATCATTTGCTACTAATGTTTCTCAATGAGTTATACAATGGATATCTAATAAATGAGGGGCATGTGGATGAATCTTAATAGATAAATCTTCACAAATACCCCTCATGGATGATTATCCATCATATCCAAATCCAACTAACTTTGTCATGGGTAGATTCGTGTTTGCTAAAAGAGATGTCACAACATCATATATAGATTGTGATGTTCCATCTCTAATTTACAACAAGTGTATGAATTTTATAGCACATGGACCTCTTCCTTCATTTGTCAAATATGCAATATAAACAATGAAATGTTGCACCATAGTCCGATCAGCGCTTTCGTAAACTAAAAGTGAGTTATATGGGCTTTCTAAAATCTCATCTTTTATTTTTTTCCAATATACCTCCTTAGCAGCTTCTAGAAAGTCTTTTCCAGATGTTGTATTTGTATATGTTGAGTATTCATTTGTTAGAGGCATCTGAGGAGTGTTTTTATACCTATTCAAGTCAGAAATTGACTTATATACTTCGAAAGGTAAATCATGCATTGCAACAAAATACATGTTCTCAATAACTGCTATAATTATCTCTTTCTGAAAATCAACTATTAGCTCTCCATGTTTTGTAATTTGAAGAGTACTACATTTTCTTTCTCCCTCTAAAAGTTGAAAAGCAAATTTATGAGCCTTTGATGTTGCATGTATGTTTAAAGCACTAACTTGAAGATTTGTGCTTCCATACTTAGCAAATGGAGTGAAATATCACCTTCCATTTGGACTTGAATGTTCTTTTGTACCTCTTGAATGATGGTTCTTCTTCAAGAAGATTTGCATTATCTTATTCATTGTCTTCATCCACATAATCATATACTTTATTTTTAGAAATATGTAGTTGATTAAAGCATTGAGAGATACCAAATTCATTGGAAAGTGAATGGTTTTTCAAATCCTTTTTTGGGTGAACAAGAGGTGGCATTTTATACCTTTAAATTATAATCAATCGTAAAAATAGGAAATATAAAAATACACAAGATTCTTTGAAAAGAAAACAATCAACAATAAATTTCATATGAAAACTAATGAAATGAAAAGAAACATATATTTCTCACACACATAGGTCAGTTGATCATTGAAAATTAAAACTAACATTGATCTTCATGGAAGGTTATGCACATTTCCATCACCATGATGGAATTTCTTCTATAACAAGGAATATCTCAAATTGTTTCTCAGTAACTATAATGTAGAAGGTATCATGATTCATAAGAACAACAATCACAAAAAATTGGATGCACAAAGCACACGAACAGTTAGCAGTTCGAGTGAATTTGGGGAATAGTTTGCAATTACAGAAGGGTCTTATGTGCACCTTCCTTAGACAAATCATGTGACAGATTTGTTTTTGGGATTGAATTGAATCATGGATTTCTTAAAGGCTTCTTGGTTGAGGAACTGAGCATCATCACGTATATTTCTCTCTTCCATGTCAATACCAATCATTTTAGTGGGGTCATTCATCTTAGCTTCAAGAGTTTCATACTTTCACCATAGTTGGATGTGAGTAACAACCAACTCTTAGGGAATTTCCCTAATGTGGTTCTAGAACTACAAAGTTTGGTGTTTTTGGTTCTGAGATTCAATTTCTTTTCAGGTCCTATTCCTGCATAGCTCTTCAACAATAAGGAGATGGATGTTCTCCTTTTGAACAACAACTATTTTGAAGATAAGATTCTAGACAACATGGAGAACTCTCCAATCTCTATGGTGATCTTTTCCAATAGCAAGCTCATTGGAAGCATTCCTAGCAGTGTTGACAACATGGCCCAAAGGTTGAATGAGGTATTGTTTCTCAACAATGCACTATTTGGGTGCTTTCCAGAGGAAACAAGGATGTTGGATCAACTCAATGTGTTGGATGTGAGCTTTTATCACATAGGAGGTCAAGTTCCATTATCTCTTGGTTGTCTTCGTAACATTTAGCAACTCATTCTAGCTCACAATGAATTCTATGGATCCATTCCTAATGTGATTGGCTCCATAAGGAGGCTCTAGAACCTTACTATTTTCTACAATTATTTCATAGCAAAGCATGGAAGCTTCCTCTCACTTCCAGGCAGGGGAGTGCCATTTGATGATTCACATAATTGCATTCCAGGTTGTCCTCTTAAGAGATCACAACAGAAATGTGTTTCATTTCGTGCCCAACACAAGACTTGTATTGATATGTCTTTTTCTCATCTTTAATGTACTCTACCACCTCCCATTATAGTAGATTATTCCAGGAGGAAACAAAGTTCCCAGGCTTGTATTATCAACACACTGTTGTAATTTCTCACCTTTGTCACTAAATCCTTTAGAAACTCCTCGGTCTTTGTACTCAGTGTTCTAATGCTAAAGAAAGGTTGGAAGTGGCATTTTTAGCTTTCATTTTAGTAGTACCTATTATTGCCAATGTTGATCGACTTTTATGAAGTCCAAAATTCCAACTTGTTGCTACTGCTTCTGTATCTTCCTCCTTCTGCCTTAATTTTGCTAATTCCTTTCTGACTTCTCTAACTCATTCTTTAGAGAATCCATACAAACCCTTAAAGTGGACTCTTTTTGTGTTACTCCCAGCATGCTCTCCTTTACTTCCTCAAGCTCTACAAAAAGTGATTCTAAAGAAGAATTCGGTACATGTTTAATTTTCTCAATCTCATATTTTGCCTTACATAGTTTATGATTGTCTCTAGAAGCTGCTTTAGCAACCTTAGACTTGGATTCTTTTGCAAAATTATCTTCTTTTCTAATTTTTCCACGATGGTTGACTTAGACTCTAAATACTTAGTAGCATCACTTTCTTGCCTCAAAGGCTCCAATTACTTCCTTCTTTGTTCTATTATTACTGCAACTTGTTGTCCTTCAACATCCTTCTCGACTATAATATTGAATTTTTCCTTTTGATTTGTAATTTCTCACCTTTTTCAGTAAATCAAGTTCGGGTTTTGCTCTTAAGCTGATTTTAAAACTAAGGATCCTTTTCAAATAAAATTCAGTTGGTCCCTCACATTTATCATTGACATTTCTCTAAATTGTTTATGAAATATGTGATCAAGTTTGGAATTGTTTGTTTTAGTATTCTCCTATAGTCCACCTAATGAAAGGAAACCCCAAAATGGACTAAACTATTTGAATTTTGCCCCTTGGGTATATTAGGCTTCTTGGCCTATAACTGGAAGACATTTTGTGTATGCTCATCCGGATCACTCGTTTCTTGTGCTGGATTTTCACTTTTTTTCTCATAATTCGTGGTAGAGACATTGGAAGTTTCAAATCAAATTCAAATTGTCTTGGAGCTGAGTGTTTTCAGTTATTTCTTTTTGATATATCTATTGTGGAAAATTTGGCATCCAATACCTATTGTCTCTTATTTGGTTTTTACAATTTGTGTTTCAATAAACAGAGTGTTATGACATTGGATTGCCAATGGTAGGTTTTTGTTGTATGTTTGTAATTATAGTCCCTAATAACAACCCCATCCAACAATGACTCGAAGGGATGTGTGTTGCCACCTCTTCTATTTAGAGTTATAGCATTAATTATCAATGGACTCTGGCATATGACATCATAATTGTGTTGATCACTTCCATGTAAACAAGGGATGTGAAGTTTTGGGCTTGCATGGGTTTATGATGATCGGGGGATTATTTCTTGATTAAGCACTTATAGGGACTACGTAGATATTTGTTGGGAGGATTTCCCTATGGAGTATTGTCTGAATTCCTCATCTTCTACTTTTCTCATCTACTATTTCCACCCTTTGAATTCTTCAAAACAATTTGTTTGTGTTTTGTTTGAAAATGGTCAACAATTAATCTAGGTTTTGCCTCAGAATTATCCTCTCTTTTATCTCAAAGAAAAGTGTTATTTGCATCTAGTTTAGGTCTTACGTTTGCATTCTCCTCACCAGCCTCTTCTCGATCCCCTCAACATTTCTTGCTCATATCCCTTTCAAGTAATTTCATTGTCACCTCAAATTTTGAGTACAAACTCAAGCATGATCAGACAAAGAGCTTGTAATTGAAAATGTGTAGCCTTTTACAATGCTCGGGTGTTTTTCGTGGACCTAGTTCATAGTGGAATCCTCAACCCATCAATATGTTGCCTCGGTGACCCAATTCATAGTGGAATCCTCAACACATCAATCCGTGAACAAAAAATCATATTAAGATATTAAGGGAACTCCAATCAACCTAACAGGAAGTGGTGCCTTTCAAATTTTGAAATTGCAGCAGAGGAGACAACTTGGATTTTGGATATAGGTCAACTCCCTGTAGATTTAAATGGCCACACACAATTTCTCACCGTTTCTTCTATGCTCGGGGTGGTTGTGTACAACGCCTACACAACTAACCCGTCATAGTGCAGTCCAGACCAAGAAAATATGCCCCTCGTTGTTGATTTGGTTAAGCTCGACCACTCGTCCTCCGATGCACCCAACTTATAATATGGCCTTCTTCCTATGCATTTTTTAAGGGCAGATCCACCACAATAGAAGCAGAACGGGTTTCAGTTAAGTACTCAGAATTCAGTGAAGTACTTGGGTATCTTTCCTTCATTGCCAAAATAACCCTGTTTCAGAATCTCAATGTTGGGGTTGACCAGATTAATGTAGACTTCTACAATGATTCTTGGTAGACACAGAAGGAGAACATTTGTAAGTACCCTTATGTTTTCCTCATGGTGAAATGATCTACGTACCAGAAAATAAAGGGTAAGAAAAAATCGTGGCTCTGTAAAACCGAGAGAAGAGACTAAATGAAATTTGCATACATTTTCTTTCCATTTGGAGCTCAATGAATGCAGAAACCATTGGTTTTGAACAAACTAATCTTGGACAATTCACCCATAACACACAGTTTTTGGAACAGGTCAAGACTCTCTAAATCAACCATGGGGAATTAAAATCACGAAACTTGTGAAAATTTTCTGCGCGTCTGTGATTGAAAATATAGAACATAGGCCAAGAAAAGGAGAACCAAAGTAACTCTACCGAATTCATCGACGACTGAACTAGTTGGGTGATCGATGTCATCAGACTCCACAACATATCGGTGGTCTCCTAACAATTTCCTATGCCACAACACTTCTCCTACTTTCACATTAATTATAGAAAATGTATAATTTATGGAAATTTCCATGGTTGCTTCCTAGTGCATGTATATATACCAGACTTACACATTTGCTCTGTTGTTTTTGTTGGAAATGCCATGACAATGAAAGGTTGTAGTGATAGTTTGATAGTTTTCTAGTTTGTGAGGGAGAGTGGGTTGAAGGTTTGTGTGGGTAAAACGACAGAAGACATATAAGTATCTTAACAAAGATTAGAGCCAGGCGTTTATTGCTAGGACCATTGACAACACAGGTTAAGATTGACATTGAGGCTGCAGCATACCTGGTTGTTGTTTGTTGGAATTCGATTGAAAAATACGTTGACTCCTAACCTGAGTATGAATGTCCAACAGAGGATTTAGGAATGGCTCTTTCGCTGCAAAAATGGCTCTTTTGCAGACTGCAGTTCTTCTCCATTCGGATGAAAAAAGAAAATCCTTTGCACTAGGACGGAAAAATATCAGTCACTGCTAAGCCTTCCATTATGATTGTTGGCTTGGAGTTGGCAGTGGCAAATTGAAACTCAACGACCTCCACGCTCCATCTTCGTTGCCAACTTACCATTAATCTTCTTCAATGTTGCAACAACCTTTGATTCTGAAAACAAACTAGAATCCAGTCGCATTACTGTGGTCCACGTGCCCTAGGCAAAGTCTATATGTGTACTTCAGTAAATTGGTAAATGGTAATGGTAATTGTAATTTGTAATAAATAAAACTAGAATTTTAAAAAATGTCCGGTTGATAACTCTTCTTAAAACATTTCATAATATTTTTCAATCTTTTTTAAACCTGTAAAGCTCAAATTTTAAATTTTTGTTGAGTAGCATATTTCGCTACTACTTTTGTGACATAGCCTCATCTATCTGAAGACGAAATAGAAGGCCTTCTGCGAATAAAAAGTTTTTGTTTAAGTATCTTTTAAAATGTAAATAAAGTTTATCATTTCTCATTTCCTTGTCGAGAAGTATCTATTGGATGAGATAATAAGACAAACTCAAGAATCTTCGAGAAGTAATAATTGGATGAGATGATAGGACAAACTCGAGAATCTCAGAGATTATGGAGACGAAGTCAAACAATAATAATTTTTTTTTTAAAGAATATTAATGAATTTATGTAGCATTCAAGTCGTAACTTTGTTATTTAGTATAATGTTCGTGATAAGCCTGCATAAATCTTCAGATTTATCATAAATATTGATCAACATGTGACATTTTAATAATTAAAGTGACGCGTTGCATTCATATTAATATTGAATGTGACAATTCCATTTTGGTTTTTAGATTGCGTTTATCTTGTGAATATTAACGAGCTTTCGCTATTTTTAAAAAATAAAAATATTAATAGCCGAAGTCTGGTTCAAAACATTCGTACATATTTCAGAGATAAAAAGGATACAAAAGCATATACCTTATATATCCGTCGGTCTCTGTGGTGATTATAGTTAAGATATTTTATATATCATTTTGTTCTAGGCCGATTATAGTTGAGATATTTTATATATCCTTTTGTTTTACGGCGATGATAGTTTAAAATTTAGATAGTAAATTCATTTGAAAGGGATGATTTGTTTTTTATTTTTCATGTATGTTTATGTTCAAAAAATGTTTACAAAGGAAGGTTACAAGTTTGAAAGAAAATTAGAGAGAGAAAGAGAGGAGGAAAAGAGAGGGGGAAGGGAGGGGAGGGGATAGAAAGAAAGAAATACATGGAGAGTGAGATAGAAAGGAATAGGTATTGAGAAACAAGGAGAGAGGGGGAGAGAAAGTGGGAGGGCTTAGCGAGAGAGAAAGGGAGTGTGGGGGAGGATAATAGAGAGATGGAGATAGCGAGACGTATAGTTGGAGGGCACGAGAGAGATAGATGACAAGGGATTGGGAGGACGGGAGGCGAGAAAGAGGAAGAAGAGGGTGGAATGAGGGTGAGAGAAGGGGGGATAGAGAGAGAGATGAGAAAGGAATAGATAGGAGACAAGAGAATAGGGAAAGGGAAACAGAGGTTGAAAGATGGAGGGATAGGGAGAGAGAGAAACAGACGGGGAAAGGGGGAGAGAGGGTAATGGGGAGGGGGAAAGAGAGAGTGGGGGGAAGTAAGAAAGTGTGAAAGAAATAGAAAGAGGGAGAGGGAGGGAGAGGGGACTAGAGGGAGAGAAATGGGTAAAGGTAACGAGATAGAAAGAGGGAAACATAGGGAAAGAGAAAGGGAGAGAAATAGATAGGGAAGTGGGGAGAGAGAGAGTGATGGGCAAAGGAGAAAAACATAGGGGTGGAATAGGTAAAGGGAGACAGAGTCAATGCGAGAGGATATGAGATAGTGGTGGAATAGGGAATGGGAGAGAGAAAAAAGTGTGAATGAGAGAGGGGGAGAAATAGAAAGGGATAGGGAAATTGGTAGAGAGAGGTTTGGGTGGATTAAGGAGAGTTGGATAGAGAGAGAGAAATAAAAGACATACAAGGGGAGAGAGAGAGTGGGAGGGACAAGAGGAGGGACAAGGAGAGAGTTTGGGGGTTAGGTGAAGAGATTCAGAAAGATAGAAAAGGGGTGAGAAAGTATTGAGAGAGAAGGATATAAAGTCAAAATATAATGTGAGAGAGAAAGGAATAGTGACAGAGAGAGAAAAGGAAGGAAATGAGGGGATGGAGGGAGAGAGGGGGAGGAGGGGAGGAAAGGTCAGGAGAGATAGGGAGAGAGAAAGGAAGATAGAGGGACAAGTAAGGGAGGATAAACAATGTGTGTGTTAGAGAGAGAAAAAGAGAGAGGAAGAGAGAGAATGATGGGGAAAAGAAGTGAGAGGGGGGAAGGGAAATGAAGATAGAGATAGAACGAGGAATAAAGAGGGGGGGATGGGATAGAAATGGATACAGAGAGAGGGAGAGATATAGCACAAAGATATATGTTAGGTGGGAGGACAAGTGAAAGAGAAAGAAAAGGGCAGGGGAGAAAACATGATAGGAATAAAAAAGTGGGGAGAGGGAGAGAGATGGGGAAGTAAGAATGAGAAAGAGAGAGAGAGCGAGGGAGAGAGACATGATGTAGACATACAGGTGGGAGGAGAGAGACAAAGATGGAGAGAGGGAGATGGGGGAATGAAGAGAGGGAGAGAGGGAAAAGGGGGAGGGGGGGATGAGTAGAGAGAGTGGGGTTGGGAGATAGAATGAAGGAGGCAGAGCGAGAGAGAAAGAAAGGAATAAGGAAATGGGTTGAGAGATGTGGGAGAGAAAAGAGGGAAATATAAGGGAAGCAAGAGAGAGGCAGTGGGGGGTTACAAAGGGGGAGAGATAGATATTGAGAGAGGAGGGTCTAAGGGAAGGAGAAATAGAAATATAGGAGGATGACATAAGGGTAGAGAGAGAGAGAGAGGTTGAAGGGAGGGGA
The DNA here is from genome assembly GCA_000404065.3 of Pinus taeda. Lineage (NCBI taxonomy): Eukaryota > Viridiplantae > Streptophyta > Pinopsida > Pinales > Pinaceae > Pinus > Pinus taeda. The sequence goes on along the minus strand of APFE030109627.1, from coordinate 38,795 downwards.
GGGATACAGAGAGAGAAGGTGAGAGAAAGAGAGTGATTGAGAAAGGAAGAGTGGAGGAGAGGGAATGTGGGAAAGGATAAAGATATAAAAATAAGTATGAGTTCATGGGGATAGATAGAAAGGGATAAGGAAAGGGGTATAGAGAGATGAACATTTATAAAAGGAGAGAGGGAGAGAGAGAGGGAAAGGGAGAGTGTGTTTAGGGAATGGGGAGAGAGGCAGAAAGAGATAGAGAAAAGTGGAGAGAGATATAGAGTGAAAGAGAGAGGGAGAGAGATATGTATAGAGAAAGAGAGAGACATAGGAGGATAGAAAGATAAAAGGAGAGAGGCTAAATTTGGGGGAAATGAGAGATAGAAAGGGCAGCTAATAAAGAAATGGAGAGAAAAAGGAAAAGGGATAGAGAGAGGGTGATAGATAGAAAAATACATGGAAAATGGAATATAGATTATTTAGAAAAAGAGAAAAAGACATAAGAAAATAAATAGAAATCTAAAAAGAAAAAGTAGAAAAAATTATAAATATAATTTTAATTATTTAATTTTTCAAAATCAATAATTATTTACTATTACCCACCAAACTTAACTACAATTTTAACATCTAGTTACATTTATAACCCTACAATTTCAGCATCCACTTACATTTATAACCCTGGCACAAAATTTTAAAAGGTTATGAAAATATTTAAACCTAATAATGGTGAGAAAGAAACTAATCCCAAAATTGTAATGACATCCATAAGTAAATTAAAGAAAGTCATTGACAACGTTAATAATTCGGTTCAAATTAAACTAAGAGAAGCTTTTACAGACCAAAGATTTACGATTGAATGATCATTGTATGCAATATATGAAATTAATATTGGCATAACGTAGATGCATGAGACAGGAGCTATTCTTGCAGGGACATGGCCTTTTATAACCCTAAACAATGACAACAATGGAAGAGGAGTGCATATTGTTGGAGGTAGTACATACCTAAGACCTTCATTATAGGCACATACAGACACTTAGTTAGAGAATTCACTGACATGCAAGGCTTCAACATTGGAATATTGACCAAATTGGTGCCCTTGACTATCCATGCAGAAGTGGAACCCACTTCAGTCATAAAGAAATTCAAGTACCTCAACGGCACGGATGAGGCCCACGGATCCATATGCATGTGCATCTCCCTAGAGTTGTAGTTTCATCTATTTGCCTGCAATACTCCCAATGAGATTTGGAAAAAGGTTGAAGAACTCTATGGGAAACAGGATGAGATGAAAGGACATCTGCTCGAAGTGGAGCTTCTCTCATTGGATCCACAGAACTATGACAGAATTCAAGACTTCTTCACTAAATATAATGATCTATTGCTACAACTCAAGGGTTGTGGAATTGACAAATCCAAGGAGGAGAGTCACCAAATTCTATCTATTATGTTAAATCTCGGACTATAATACTCCATCTTTGTGTCTGCATTTCATTCAGTAAGGCTCGCAACAGGTAAATCCTACACTATGTCTTCTCTCAATGAATACATGGAGTCCTTCACTTTTGAGCAAGAAAAACTCATTGGCATGGGGAAAATCAAACCTCCAAAAGTGCATGCACTTGTTGTGCATGATGGGAACCACAATAAAAATTGCATATTTGATTCAAATCAGAAAAATTAGCAGCAAAAAGTCAAGGGAAAAATGCATTCCCATCCAAAGAAGGAAGGGTACACCAAGCCCTTCAATGAATCGTCTGGCTCTAGAAATGAGAAAGCGATGAAAGGAGAAAATGCACCTATTGTCACTGAGGATTCCATCTAGAATCCTCTTGCATGAAGAAACAAATTGACCAAATGGTAGAAATCCTTTAGAAGAACAACCTTGGGAACCACATCCCTCAGGGCGCCAAGAAGAAAATTAAGGATCCACCACACGGGAAAGGTAACAATTTTCATGCTTTAGTTGCAACTAACTCTTCCCTTGATGCATGGATTATAGATTCTGGTGCATCACATCATATGGATGTTGCAAAGGAATTCTATTCCTATTTGGATGCATGCAAAGGACATCCCATCCTCATGGGAGATGACTCACCTATTGAGGTCACCGGAAAAAGTAGAGTGGAACTTTTACACGGAAGCTTTGAAGACATGCTTCATGTTCCAAAACTTTCGGTAAACCTACTTTCAATTTATCAAATCACTCATTTTGGCACTGGAAAGAGAGTGGAATTCACTCTAGATGCAGTGAACATATATTACCTACATAGCAACTCCAAAATTGCAACCGGTGAGGTAAACAATGGATTTAGACTATATACATTGTCTGAATTTATTGAAACCGAATCCTCCTTATTGCTTACACATGTTGATGATAGTAGTAGGCTTTGGCATGAGAGGTTTGGTCACTTAAATTACATGTATATGCAGCAGCTAAGCAAGCATTAGATGGTGGAAGGCTTGCCAAATATCAGTTTCTCCAAAGGAGTTTGTGGAGGGTGTGTCCTTGGCAAACATCCTAGAGAAACGTTTTACACTCGCAAGACTTACAGAGCATCCTCTCCTCTAGATCTGATCCATAGTGATCTCATGGGGCCTTTTCCTCATCCTTCCATCAAAAAAGCAAGGTATTTGCTTACATTTATTGATGATTTATCATGGTCTACTTGGGTGTATCTTCTCAGGGCCAAACCTGAATTTTTTTCGCACTTTAAAGATTTCAAAGCACTAGTTGAGACACAGTCAAAGAGAAAGATCAAAGCCCTCCATATAGACAAATGGGGGGGGGGGGGGATATGTTAACACAACACTTTAGAACCTTTTCCTCGAGTCCGACATATAGTTGCATCACACAGTTCCATACACTCCGCAGCAGAACAGAGTTGCTAAAAGAAAGAACCAATCTCTCAAAGATATGGCTTTCTGCATGCTGCAAGCTAAGTCACTACCTCATAACCTATGGGATGAAGCACTTAATTGTGCTAACTACATCCAGAATAGAACTCCTCATAGATCTGTCAAGGACTAGACCCCCTTTGAGGCTTGTAGCAACATTAAACCAGAGGTCACCCACTTCCATGTTTTCGGCTCCTAAGCATGGGCTAGGATCCCCTTTGAAAAGAGGAAAGCTCTTGATCTACAGAGCATTGAGTGCATCTTTGTTGGATACCCTGATGGGGTGAAGGGATATCGACTCTTGATTTCCTCTACAGACAAGCTCATCATTGAGCGAAGTGTCCAATTTGAGGAAAGTCTCTCGCATGCACCTTAATTGCCGCATACAGACACCTTTTATCTACCTCATGACCAAGCTGATGAATCAATACACTTAGCTGCAGATACAGAGCATATAGATGTCGAGGTAGAGCATGCAGATGTAGAGACAGAGCATTCAGATACAAATCTAGTGCATGCATATAATGATCCACATCCAAGCCCAGATTGGGATTCCAATAGTGAATCAACTTCCCCTGTCATAAATTAGAGAACAAGGAGCTTAAGTGAGATACATGCACAAAACCACCCAGCTGCTAGAAATGGTCTTGTGGGGGATAATTCTGATCCGCGGAGGACTAGCTTAGAGTTTATTGAGCCTCCTCTTGCCCTCACTTCAACTGAGCCAACGCCATCCCAGCATTATCATTTGTTTCAGTCTTCTGATCCACTCTCTTATGCTGAGGCTATTGGGCATTCCTCTTGGGAGTCCACCATGGAGGAGGAGTACAACTCCCTCCTCGAGAACCAGACCTGGGATCTAGTCCCCCTTCTTTCAGGGAGGAAACTTGTCTGATGCAAATGGGTCTACAAGACCAAGAGTGTTGTAGATGGGCAAATCACCAGACAGAAAGCTAGGCTAGTAGCCAAAGGATTCTAGTAAGTGCATGGCATTGATTATGATGAGACCTTTGCTCCAGTAGCAAAGATGGATTCCATATGCCTTTCAATTGCCATTGCGGTTGCCCAGGGGTAGGAAGTACATCAAATGGATGTGAACAATGTGTTTCTTCATAGAGACCTATCTCAGGAGATCTACATGGAGTAGCCACATGGTTTCATTCAGGATTCATCTTTGGTCTGCAGACTGAACAAGTCTCTCTACAACCTTAAGCAGGCCCCGAGAGCTTGGTATGCGAAGATGGATTGTTTTATCTTATCACAAAACTTCGAAGGATGTAAATCTAATCTGAATGTTTACATGCTCAGGACACATCACTCTCTTCTTATCTTAGTTTTGTATGTGGATGATCTTCTGATCAGCGGCAACTCGGCTTCTGCCATTACTACAGTCAAGAGGACCTTGCAGGATAGGTTCTTGATGATAGACATGGGTCCATTACAACTCTTTCTTGGTCTTGAGATCAGCCAGGATGTGACAGGAATCAACATCTCTTGGGCTAAGTATGCATGGGATCTCCTTGAGATATTTCACATGGCTGACTACAAACTAGCACCGACTCCTTTGTTATCTGGGGTTAAGGATGGAGGTGACACTCCATCAGTGGACAATACTCTTTACCGAAAGCTAGTGGGGACCTTACTGTACCTCACCCACTCTAGACCAAATCTCTCATATGCAGTAGGGGAAATTTCCAAATACAAGCAGGAGTTGTATGAGCTACACTGGAAATTTTCCAGGCACATCCTCCGATATGTGCAGGGCACCATAACCTTCGCGATTCACTATGTAGCTGGCACTGCATTGAATCTCCTTGGCTTCACAAATTCTGATTGGGCAGGTGACAACATTGGTCGCAAGTCCACCTCCAGATATTCACTTAGTTTAGGGTCTAGCCCTATTTGTTTGTCGAGCAAGAAGCAAGCTGCTATTTCTCTCTCTTCAGCGGAGGCTGAGTACAAAGGAGTAGTCAACATCACCATTCAGGCTTTGTGGCTACAACACTTCCTCACTGAGTTGGGTGTCCAGTTCCACCAGCCCATTATCATCTGGTGTGACAACCAGAGCACTCTCAAATTTTGCAGGGATCTAGTACAGTAGCAGCGAACGAAGCACATATAGATCCATATGCACTACATCAGAGACTTAGTACATGATCGAGCCATTGATTTGCAGTTCCGTCCTTTAGCATAACAAACTACAGACATCTTCACCAAGACATTCGCTGAGCAGAAGTTTCACTCTCTGCGCGATTGTCTTGGAGTGAAGGACACAGTTGCTTAGCAACTGTCTCTTCTTTCTCTTTTCTTTTGATTACATTGTATTTTGAAGGGGGGGGGTTTCCCACGAGGTTTTCCCTCTTTCCTCAATTTTAGTACAAGTTGCATTGTATTTTGGGTGACCTTTGGCCTTAGTTGCCAGGGCCCATTTTCTATTTTTCCCCACAGTGGTGTTCAAAGGGGGTGTTGGAGGTATTACACACCTAAGACCTTCATTACTGACACGTGCAGACACTTAATTAGAGCATTCACTGACATGCAATGCTTCAACATTGGAATCTTCACCAAATTGGTGCCCTTGACTATCCATGCATGCATGGGACTACATGCAAGATCCTTTCTACATGATTTATTCCCTAATTTGCTCCTCCTTTGACTCTGGAACTGGCTAGTTCTCTCCGGAACTTGTTGTAGGTGTCGATTCCTCTCATTGATCACCACTATGGCACATTATATTGGGATCTTCACCTAGAGATGCTACATCATGAGCATTGTAACCTATTTTTGGAATCAATAATTCTTTTTGTTCTTTCGATTTCTTTTAGTGTTTTTTCTCTGCAAAGTTGTGTGTTCAACCTTTACTAGATAGATTCATCTGTGCAGGTTTTCTAACACATTTACACATATCACACTCTTTCTTTATTGTTCAGAGAGTTTAAGCCGTTTCATTCATATGAACACATGGCAGTAAATTGTTTTATGGATATTTAACTACATAAATGTCAATAAATTTAGCTATATACATATGAATGAAATAATAAAACAATATTAAAAAAATCTAAAAGGGTATGACAAGAGGTAACATAGTAGAACTTCCTTATTTAATTTATTTATAATAAAAGCGTAGAAGTATGGTATTTATGATAAGTGTGTGTAAGTCTGCAGATTTATCTCTTATATATATGTGCGTTGGGTGGGGGAAGTTTTATGTTTTCATGTATTAAAGGAAAAAAATATATGTCTTTTTAATGTTGGTATTGAAATTTATCACAATTTATTATTATTATTACTACTACTGAAAGTGAATTTATTTTATGTATTTTAATTGGTTTTTATGATATTAAATTTTTTAGGGAGTTGTCTATAATGCGACTTTTTGGAGATTCCGGTGACAAAATCCGGTGGAAGAAATGAGGTTAAATCTTGGTTTTTACCAGTTAAAATGGTTTTTTAACTGCATATTTGGATTCAGCGCCCTGAAAAACCCCTGGGAGCCATTGATTGT
>APFE030109627.1:0-32399 GCA_000404065.3 Pinus taeda | reverse complement strand
TGTGCGTTGGGTGGGGGAAGTTTTATGTTTTCATGTATTAAAGGAAAAAAATATATGTCTTTTTAATGTTGGTATTGAAATTTATCACAATTTATTATTATTATTACTACTACTGAAAGTGAATTTATTTTATGTATTTTAATTGGTTTTTATGATATTAAATTTTTTTAGTTATGATATATATTATATATCTATTTTTTTTTAGAGCCAGGGGGGCAAATAAGAGAGACATGGGCATAAGGAAAGGGAGAGAGGTAAAAAGTGAGAGACATATATGTAGAAAGCTATATAGATTGAGAAATAAAGAAAAATGGGGAGGAAAAGAGAAGAGGTTAGTGAAAAAAGAGAGAGGGTGTTAAGAGAGAGATGAAGGGAGGAAGACATATAGGGGGAGACGAAGGGCAAAGAGGAAGGGGAGAGAGACAAGGGATTATGGGGGGAGAGAGGGAGGAGCAAGAGAGATAGGAGAATAGGAAAAGGGAGAAAGAGATGGAAAGAGTTAGACGTATGGAGAGAAAGAAATGGACAAGGAAAGGGGGAGAAAAAGATGGTGTCTTAGGAGAAGAGATTGTGGGGAGTTGGATAAGAGGGAGACACACACACACATATATAAGGAGAGTGAGAGAGAGAGGTGAATTAGGAGACGGAAGATGGAAATACAAGGAGAGAAAGAAAGGGGGAGTTAGGAGTTACAGAGAGAGAGAGAGAGAGTGAGAAAGAGAAAGCTGGGTGGTGGGCGCTCACGGAAGGATAAAGGGGGATATGGGAGGAGGCATAAGGAGAGAAAGAGAGAGAGAGAAAGGGATAGGGACAAAGATTAAAGTTTGTAGAGAGGGGTGAAAGAAGGAGAGAGAGAGAGAGGGAGAGAGAGGGAGAGAGAAAAACAATGATGGGGAAAGAAATACAAAGTGAGGGAGTAGGAAAAAGAAGATAGATAGAGAAAGGGAGATATTGAGAGATAGAAAGAGATAGGGAAAGGGGTAGAGATATATGGAAGATTGGAGAAAGAGAGAAGGTGGAGGAGGGATAAAGTGGGGGGAGAGAGAGGTTTCGAAAGGAAGGGAAAGAGAGGGGAAAGGGAAAGGGAGGTAGCGATAGAAATACAGATAAAAAGAGGGGGAGAGATAGAAAGGGATAGGTAAATTGATAGAGAGAAGGGGGCTTAGGGAAAGTTTGAAAGAGAAGAATATAAGAATGAGACATAGGGAAGACAGATACAGAGGATAGGGAGAGAGGGAGAGAAATAGAGATGGAGGATTGGTGGGAGAGAGAGAGAGGATGGAGACACAAGGCAAGATGAAGAGAAAGGGAGAGAGAGTGTGTGTGATGAGGAAAGAAAAATATAGAGAGGTGCAAAGAATAGGAAAATGGAACGAGTGGCAGAGATAGGGATAAAGAGAGCAGTGAGGATATATAGGGATATGGAAAGGGGTAGAGAGGGGTTTCTTAAGGAGAGATGGAGCGAGGGTGAGAGAGAGAGATAGAGATGGGAGGGAGACATAGGAAGAGATCAAGAGAGTGAGAAAAGGATAGCGAAATGGGGGGAGAGACGGAGAAAGAAAATGAGGGTTATAGAAAAAGTAAGAGAAGGAGTCGGGAGAAAGAGAGATGGGAAGAATGGTGAGAGATGGAAGGTTCTCATTATATTAAGTTATTTACTCTAAACATGTCCACATACCTCTTATTTTAACATAAACACTATTAAATTAAAAAAATATTAAGCAGAATCACATTTTTCCAGATGACGTGGTAACTTTAATTTTAAATTTAACTTAACAAACCTCAAATTAAATCAAAAACTATATAAACAAATATATTTATTACAATTTTGTCTAATCATCATTATTATTATTTTACATATTAATAAGTTTTAAATATGGTAAATATTATGCTTTTGTGAAGTTTTTAGTACGTACCTTGCCATTACCGATTTCGATAAATCATAATAGAATTTGTCTATTTATTAAATCGATGTCCCATGTATTCCTAACATCATTTAGTCAATTGCTTAATTATCTATTAAAGTGTAGATAAAATGATCGTTGCTCCCTTTTCCTTATCTAGAAGTACATAATGAATGAAGTAATGGGACAAACTCGAGAATCTTAAAGAAGATTCTGGTGACGAAGTCAATGAAATAAATAATAAAACAAGGTAGAAAGTATTTTGTTCATAATGGAAAAGTAGCTGGCAGTAACTTTGTTATTTAATTATTTTTAGTAAATAAAAGTATAATGTTAGTGACAAATGCGCATAAATATTCAGATTTGTCAGAAATATTATTGAACTTTTGATATTTTCATGATTAGGAAAATGCGTGGCAGTCATATTAGTATTGCAATTTATGGCAATTCCGTATTGGTTTTAAGAATGGATGGATGAATGTTAATCAGTTTTCGCAATTTTAAAAATAAAAATAATAAACTTCACAACCCTGTTCAACATTCGTACATATTTCAGAGATACATAGGTACCTTGTGAAAAGATATACATTATATATCCGTTCGTTTTAGCGGTGATTATAGTCACTATTATATCTTTTTATATTAAGATGATTATGTTTAGCGTCAACTTTTAAGTCTAGTATGACCCAAATGTTGTTGTGTAATGTGAGTTGAATTAGGGTAATAAGTATAGCTTTTTTTTGTGTGTGGGGTTTGCGTTTTGTAGAATGTTTTGTTTTCATAATTTTTTTTAACATGTTTTTTTTTGTTTTTTTTGCTAGTTATTGATATGGTGAAGTGATTAAGGCAATGCAGAGTTTAAGTTTTGTCGAAAAGACTATGTTTCAACAATTATTTTCACAATATGTTATTAGCCAGAATTGAACTTCAACCTAAGTAAAATTGCTCCAAAAACACCGCAGCCACTAGAGGAATGATCATTAATTAAAGCTTACCCCAATAGATCATCAAAGCCATAGAGATTTGGCTTCTACAAATTGGGAACCAAATTTCCTTTGATGTGCATGGCCGTGATATTGGAAGACAATAATTCCAACCTACCTTACTAAGCACATTAATTTCATGATGGTGATTTTTGAATTTGCTAAACTAAAAATTCAACCCAAGTTTTAATAAACATAAATGAAGATTGAAAACTTAAAAAAAAATCAATTTCATAAAACCTCATCCAAGTTTTAATAAACGCATTTCAAGTATGACAACCTTGAAAAAACCAATTTGACAAACACTCAGTAGTTCGAAAAAATTCATGACTCTGGACTCAATAAGATATTCACAGATTGAAAATAATCTGTCAAAATTTAAAGCGCTGAAGAGTCCAAATCAGTACTTGTGAGCGATGATGTTAAGCCAATACTGACAATAATAACGACAATAGCAGGAGCGCATATCACACGCTTTATTGTTCACACAGTTTAACCTGTTTCATTCGTATGAATGCATGGCAGTAAACTGTTTTATGGATATTTAACTACATAAATGTCGATAGATTTAGCAGTATACATTGGGGTTGGAGAGGAGATACAGCTCGATCTTCTCGAACATGGCAATCATGTTTTCCTTCACCTCTTTTATTTTTGTTTCGTCAAACTGAGCACCAGGGATGGTTTCGTAGTTGGAGGTCCTGCTTATCACACACCCTCCTCCTTCCTTGGCAACAAATTGTATCTCATACGTCAAAGCAGTCAGTTTGTTCCCTAGCGGTCCTCCTTCGATCACTGTATACTTGTACACCAGCTTATCCTCGTCAATTTCATCCACTCGCTCTTTGACGTAGCTGAACTCCTTGACAGCTGGAACACGAAAATGGAAAGCGACATAATTATGAGCAGTGCATTGAAAATTTATCGAATACGATGAGCACCAGATTTCATTTGAGTAAATAATTAGAAACGGAAGTATATTTATAATGATCTAAATCTAAGTTTAGTTGAGACAATCGGTTGTAATGTATGTGGTTTGGCATTTGCGTACATCCACGTGAGAACCAGTGCGCACTTAAAATTCCTTAGATGAAGAAGAAATGATAATCAGTTGTAACGAGAATAGTACCTTGTGGAGTGAAGTTGAACTGTTTGATAGTGCCCACACCTCCATCTCCTTCGAGGATGGTGACGGAAGAGAAAATATGCGGCAAAACCTTGGGCAAGAAGTTGTGGTTGTCTTTCACCATCGCATTCCACAGTCTCTTTGCCTCCACCTGAGATGCACGTTCAGCTATTGTAGTCCCAGACGCCATCTTCACAAATTATCTCTTCAACTCTGTGAACAAGATCAAGTATATGAGGTGCTTGCTGGAGAATACGGAGGAGGTGGCTATTTATAGATGATAACGACTTATAATCAATTCGCCATACAAAGCGCGTGATGCGATCTTGATTGACCTTGTCGTTTAGCATTCAAGCTTCTAGAAATTGAAAGGAAATGGAAATGGGAAGAAGCTGGCAGCCTGGTCCACAGTTTTTGATTCCCATGTTTATCTGTATTGGTTTTGGAAAGTCGAAATATGAACATGTTTCTCTTGCCTTTACGCATTGCAAAATAATGATTTCTGAATCGCCCCACCTACAGTGTGCGTCCATGTGCGAGAGAATTTAAAATTCCATCTGCTTTGCTTTCACATTATGGTAGTGTTGGAGAATACAGAGAAGCTTGCTCATTTTTTGGACGCATTCAAGCAAGAAGTGATGCCATTTTGACTGACCTTGTTTCAAGATCTTATGCTAACTGTTCTAAGTTTTCGAATGGTTTTGGATAAATGTGTTGAAATAAAAAATTTAGCAATAATTTAATGGAATTTGTCAAATATAAATTTTAAAAGGTATGAAATGTGAATGCTCCAAAAATTTTCAAGCTATCAAAATATATATATTAAAATGAATATATTATAAACAATAATAAAATCAAAACTTGAAAAAAAAAAATATTTCACGAAATTACAAATTCGAAACTTATAATTATCAAATACTCCGCTTTTAAGTATGTGATCTCCTACAAATTTAAAGCAGATAGATATGGGGAACGATAAACAGCTTTGAATTTAACAATTTTGTTACCCAAAAAAAACGTATCGTATCTTCAATATAAAAGGCACTTCGTGTTCGGTCCCTCGCTGTTTTATTATTCAATAATGAATATGAGCAACATATATTAAATTGCACGTTCATTGCATGTTCAAATATTAATATGTAAAGTAAATGGATATGGTAAACACCTGTACAATTTTAAACTTAAACAAAATTTATATTAAAAAATAAAAGGCACTTCGTGTTCTGTCCCAAGGCATTTAGTATTCAATAATGAATATGGGATTAATTTGCATGTTCAAATATTATTTAAAGTAACTTTCTTCATTGCATTTACTCGTTCCAGTAAGAACGGGTAAGTGATTTATTCGAGAGCTGCCAACTTGGTACTACCCATGTTTTTAGAAGATTTAAAATTCGGTGTAGTTTCTTTTTATAGTAAGAAAGCAGAACCATTTTTAATTTTTTGTTTGATAAATTTAATTAAGAATTCGTTCTATTTTCTAGATTTATTTAATAAAAAAATTTATTATAAATGTTGTTATTATAGATTTTCAGTCATTGACGTAGATATGGTAGTATTTAAAATCATGAATACACTATAACAGATTGAATGTGGAAACAATATCTTTGGAATATGCTTCAACTGCTGTGGCATAAGGGAGTGGAGGCTTATATAAAAATATTTTAAAGAGAAATGAAATAAAGGAAAAATAAAGTAGAATTGTTTTTAGCGAAAATTTTTGGAAGTTTTTTAGGTGAGTTTTTAAATTGTGTAGGAATTTATTGAAATCACAAACTTTGGTAACGGTGCACAATCCAGGTGGCCTAGAGGTTTTTTAGGGTGTTGAATTCATCTAAAGTAAAAAAATCAGTTTAAATAACACAAATCAAGATTTCACCTCAAATTTTGATATGATTCTTGCACAGGAAAGTCCAAAAAGTCTTACTAAATACAAATCCAAAAAAAATCAAATAAATGTGTTAACCACAGTGGAATAATAAAAGATAATAATGTGAAATGAAATAAAGCTAAATGAAACGAACAAATTGACTTATTTCTTAATTTCTAATATGAAGGTGCCATATTTATTTTACTTAATAAATGATATTTATTATTAATATAAAATAGTAAAACAAATATTTTAAATAGCCATGTAAAAATAAAAATATTTATTTAAAAGATAATTAAATAATAGTTTTTATTATTATTAAATAATATAAAATATAAATAAAATTTTTGTAAATAGTAATGTTAATTTGAGAATTAAATTATTAAATTAAATTAATAATTAAATAATCTATATCTATATATATATATATTGGAAATGGAGAGCCGAGGAAGAGTGGGATTAGTTAAGGTTTGTTCCTCACATATTTTTCCTAACAAACCTGCAATCACCGTGTTGACCACTACGTGTCAAGGACCCATAGTAGTACACTTTTTTTTTCGCAAAAGGGATAGCGGTTAATCGACGTGTCCATGCTGTTCAACTATCATCATTAGCTTGATCATCATGTTATATTGTAAACTCTCTCTGCATGTGTAAATTGTAAATAATCTCAGCAGATCCATGTCGTGTATGTAATTACATAGGTAAACCTATTTTTCGTGTGATGATTTACATATTCTCACCAATCCATTCTCGGATGGTTGTAAGAGTTTTTCTCCAGCCTTACCCTAAAGTCGGAGTGGATTTTGTCAATGGGATCTTAGGGAAGCCATAGTGTTTTAGATCAAGTCTATGTAAAAGTAATTTGGAAATAATCCTAACTATTTGGTTAGGTTATTTTATTACAAATTGCTTGATCTGCTAGATTATATTTCTGTCACAGAACTAACTAGTTTGTGAGGATCCTTTTCAGATGGGTTTTCCGCCTTATGATTTAAAAAATGTGAAAATCATGATGTAAAGTGTCCTGCGGTTTGGAAAATTAATTTATCCCTGCATCGGTTAATTATTTAAATTTTCTGGCCAAAATTAATTAAAAGCTTAAGCTAGAAATTTAATTAATTCTAGGTCCTAGGTAAATTTAAATTCTCTGAAGGAAAAATTAATTAGTCTTTAAAAAATTAAATTTTAAGAAGTCGAAGGACTAAGGTAAATTAATTATTTTGCTAAATTTTAAGCCCCTGGTCTCTGGGGTTAAGTCAAAGTCAAAATTTTGAGGAAATTAATTCAAAAATTTAATCTTTGAATTAATTAAAATACATTTAATTGAAAATTTTGAATTTCCTCAATAATTTAAAATTTTGATGGATGAGATTAAAAGAAATTTTGATCCTCATCAACGGTCCAGATTGCTTTGATGTAGATCACTCGAATTAGGTGTTGAAGGATTTATCTTGAAATAGGAGGTGAATTTGTCAGTAAGAACGATCCGATCTCTGGATCGTGTACTAAGCTCTCAAGTTCTCATTTATACTTTTTTGAATTAATGCAAAAGCCTCTAGGGTTTCAATGTGATATAGTGTTCCTCTTCACGAATTTATGGTAACATTGTTTTAATTTTTGCTTAATATTATGTGAAAATTATCAATCAATGTCTCTCTTAGAATAATCTGAATACAGGTATCTTATTCAGATTGTTGGATCTAGGTTAACATTTTTAATTTTGATTGAACTAGCAGGTATCTCTATTTCTTCATAATTTTATTGTTCTATTTCTCTAATTGATTTGATGGTTGATCTAGTGTTTGCAGAAAATCTCTCAAGTTCTCATTGAGCATTTGGGGATAGTCCTTAGTTGGACCAGTCAACTCTCAACACATATTTTCTGAAGAATCTACTTCATATAAGCCCCATGATTTATTTAACGATAATGTTTTTCCTGCAAGGTGTTTTTGGGCTAGTACCTATCTAAAATTTCAAAAACTTTTAAATATTTTGTGGATTTTTTTATAAATCTAGCTAGTAAGAGCTTTAGATTATCAGATCTGGGAGCAGAGTTGGACTCATACTCCTCAGATTTGATAGATCTATAAATTATTTGTATAGATCTATAAATTATTTGTATAGATCTGTTATTTAATTTTGTAGATCTGAAATTTTATAACATAATTTTAAATTTTAACACTTGGGTTTTTGGGATTTTCTCTATTTTTGTCCATATTGGGTATTGGATTTTTCTCTTTTCACTTGTGTGGGAATAGATCTGAGAAATCAACCTAGAAAATCTTGAGATCTTAGCTAAATCTAGACCCCGGAGAGTAAGATCTAGGATCAAAGATTGTGTGCAGGAATAGATCTCAGAAATCAGCCAAGAAAATCTTTAGATCTGAGCTAGATCTAGACCCTGGAGGGCAAGATCTTGGTTCAAATATTGTGTGTAGAAATAGATCTGAGAAATCAACCAAGAAAATCTTTAGATCTAAGATTTTTCAAGCAAATCTAGGGGTTTTGAGATGAATCTAGGTGTTAGATGGCAATATGTTATGCCAAATCTTTTTACAAGACTAGTCATTAAAGACTTTGCAATAAATCTGAAGAAATGAAGCAAAATGTTTTTTTTAGAACAAGGGTTTCAAGTTTTGGGGCTCCTAAGCCTAGATATGCGTTCTCGTAGCCTAACGTTAGTTCTATTGGGCCTAGTGGTAACTCTCATTGGCCCTAGATTCCCTTGCTCCATTTGTGATTTGAATATTTCATTTTCTGAAGCTAATCATTGGTGGGTTTTTACAGAAAATTTGGTAAAAATTTGTGCTTCAAATATTGACTTTTTTTTTTGCAACTTGGGCAAGTGATCTTCAAGGCATAGGACTTAAAGGTTTGATCTCTAAACCATATTTTTCCCAACTGTTTTCTATAGCAGTCATATACCTTTTTAATAGTGGTGAAAAACATATCTAAGTGGTTTGAAATTAACTAAAAAATTGCTAAATTCATTAATAAGTCATTTATGTTTGATGTGTATCAAGAATTTAACCTTATCTACATTTTGGGCCACTATTATCTCTGGATAATTATGTTTCTAAAGTCCGAAATATAACAGTGGAAAAATTTCATGTGGGTTACCTTAAAATTTGTTCCTAAGTTGTCGAATACATTAAGGAACTAATTTCTTGAGTTGGGCATTCATCATTAGGCTTATTTCATGTTTTAATTAATGGTTGCAATAAGTATATTAGATCTGATATAATTAAGGAAATCACATCACAATAGACTGAAATTTTTTGATAATTCATGTGGGCAAGTTTGGAAAAAATTCGGTAAATTTTTGGCATAAAGATATCATTGATAGCTTATTGTTTTCATTGTCACATTGTTGCTGTCATAAATTTTTTCTTACTGCTGTCCTAAAAATTAATTTTTTGAAAATTAAGTACTCTATTATGAAATTGTGATAAAATGCATATCCTTTGTTTCATAAACTAAGTATTTTTTCTGAGCATTTGTTAACATTGATATCGAATTGCAAAGTTTTTTTTGTCTCTCTTTGAGCTAAATTGTATCAAGAAGATTTGAAATAAGCTCGTGTTTTAACTATAATATCTTCAAAAGTTTATTTTCGAAGTCTTCATCTAAAAAAAAGCAAGCATTTCATTTGGGTAATTGATGTCTTTTGTGACATTAAGTGTTTTCCCATTCTCGAGTCTAACTTCATCTCATCTTCCGATGCATTTGCATATATGTTAAATTTGTATAAATAAAATTTACTTTCAAGCATATGCAAGGTCGATAGACAGATAGATCTCCATCTATCTTTTCTTAAGAAACTTGTTTTAATAGTACTTAAAATGGTGACCTTGTAGTCGTTAGAGCCACAGTTCTCTGCAGTGCCAGAGACACCGAGTATGTTAGAATTTCAGAAGAGGTATCGTTAATCACACCTTAGTGTGCTTCTCTTAATCTTTTCTCTGCCAATTACTACGAAATCAAGCTCAACATGGAAAGGATTGAAGG
Source organism: Pinus taeda (assembly GCA_000404065.3). Taxonomy (NCBI): domain Eukaryota; kingdom Viridiplantae; phylum Streptophyta; class Pinopsida; order Pinales; family Pinaceae; genus Pinus; species Pinus taeda. The sequence continues at coordinate 22,505 of APFE030109627.1, read as the reverse complement.
GTTCACATTTGAATAGGCATTTGACTAAAATGAACCAAGATTCTTGCATCTCACGTTAGTTTTAGGGTCTGCATTTCATATAAAATAGTCATTCATCTGAGCAACAGTTGCTAATCGATTACTTGGTCTTAATTTCCCTAGCAATATCGTTGACTCCATAAGGCACTGGTGTCAATCATTTAATATCTAATCGAATGCTACAAGTCGTGCTAAATCTTAATCAAGTACTTGATCGCTTCACTATGTCTCCCGAACTGGTTGGTTCCAAACTAGTTCTTCTTCATTTCAATTTTCCATAGAGTCTATCCCCTTAGCCTACTATAGGGAGTAGCTTAAATGGAGAGATTGGGGATTAGGGTGATGGCCCCTGTCTGAGTCATTGTCATGGTGCCTAGACATTCTATGTGGCAACATTTTTGGTGCCGTTTCTAGGGATATTTTATTCTCGGCGTTTCAATGACATTTGGTCGTCATTCTTCTCATTTACCATCCTTATCATTTTTACAGGAAATGCCAATATTTTTTGGCACCATTACTGCGGATATTTTATTCTCTATGCTTCAACAAAATTTTATCTACAAGTTGAAGAAGGATTGGGGAGATAGCATTGACGAATGTAAGTCCACATCTAGAAATTGTTTCTCCTTTGGTTTTAGTTTGCTTACATGGAACTCAAAAAAGAAAAGCATTGTTGCCCTCTCATCCACAAAAGCTGAGTATGTTACAATTACCTCAATAGGTACACAAGCTCTTTGGCTCAGAAAAATTTTGGAAGAAATTGAAGAAAAACAAATTCACCCTACAGTGATTTATTGTGATAATGTAAGTGCCATCAAGTTAGCAAAGAATCTGTTTCATTACAGCACGATAGAGCATTTTGACATGAAATATCACTTCATTGGAAATCTGGTACAGAGGAAGGATATTGAAGAATATAAATACTCACGATTAAATACTATCAGCGAACATATATCTTCAACCAAGTAGTTGCAAAAGCTCAGTTGGTAGTGGCACTACAAGATGGTATAGTAAATCCCCATTAATCATTAAGGGGGAGTGTTGGGAATAATGGTTAATCTTGTTATGTAAATCAACATATTTTGTGTTCTGTGTGCAAAATTAGGGCAGAAAATTATTAGGATATTTAGTGCTCCAAATTGGCTTTCAAAAGATTAATAATGTCACTAGATTTATTTAAGAGTTAGTTGATAATCATATTAGTAATAATTTTACTATATAACAATCTGGTTAATAATTTAATTTAATAAGATATTTACAACAAGTTTGAGCTCACAAAGTAAGTGACTGTGTTTTATTTGTTAATTGTTTTTTATCTGTTTTTCTTGACTTATCATTGGCTTAAAAAAGCCCTTCAATATTCTACCATTTACCATTTAGAGGGAATAACTAGTTTTACAAAGATTTCGATTATCTATACACAGTACTAACGTGTTGTACGGGTTGTCTCTACGTTTCATTATCTATGCATAGGAGTTACGTGTCGTACTGCCTGTCTCTCTCTCGGGGTGGATACTTAACCAATTGAAACATGTGATTTTTATTCCCTTCGTTAATTAAATCATAATGATGTAAATACAGTTCTAATTAAAATGAGGGTGAATTTTTAATTTGCCAGACTACAAATTCAACCCAAGTTTTAATAAACATAATTGAAGATTGAAAAACTTTAAAAAAAAATCACTTTCATAAAACTTCATCGTTTTAATAAACGCGATTCAAATATGACAACCTTGAAAAAACCAATTTAACAAACACTCCGTAGTTCGGAAAAATTCATGAGTCTGAACTGAATAAGATATCCACAGATTGAAAATAATGTGTCAAAATTTAAAGCGCTCAAGAGTCCAAATCAGTACTTGTGAAATCACTAACGATGATGTTAAGCCAATAATGACAATAATAAGCAATAGCAAGCGCGGTCATCACACGCTTTATTGTTTACACAGTTTAAGTCGTTTCATTGACATGAACACATGGCAGTAAACTGTTTTATGGATATTTAACTACATAAATGTCGATAGATTTAGCAGTATACATTGGGGTTGGAGAGGAGATACAGCTCGATCTTCTCGAACATGGCAATCATGTTTTCCTTCACCTCTTTTATTTTTGCTTCGTCAAACTGAGCACCGGGGATGGTTTCGTAGTTGGAGGTCCTGCTTGTCACACACCCTCCTCCTTCCTTGGCAACAAATTGCATCTCATACGTCAAAGCAATCAGTTTGTTCCCCAGCGGTCCTCCTTCGATCACTGTATACTTGTACACCAGCTTATCCTCGTCAATTTCATCCACTCGCTCTTTGACGTAGCTGAACTCCTTGACAGCTGGAACACGAAAATGGAAAGCGACATAATTATGAGCAGTGCATTGAAAATTTATCGAATACCATGAGTACCACATTTCATTTGAGTAAATAATTAGAAACGGAAGTATATTTATAATGATCTAAATGTAAGTTTAGTTGAGACAATCGGTTGTAATGTATGTGGTTTGGCATTTGCGTACATCCACGTGAGAACCAGTGCGCACTTAAAATTCCTTAGATGAAGAAGAAATGATAATCAGTTGTAACGAGAATAGTACCTTGTGGAGTGAAGTTGAACTGTTTGATAGTGCCCACACCTCCATCTCCTTCGAGGATGGTGACAGAAGAGAAAATATGCGGCAAAACCTTAGGCAAGAAGTTGTGGTTGTCTTTCACCATCGCATTCCACAGTCTCTTTGCCTCCACCTGAGATGCACGTTCAGCTGTTGTAGTCCCAGACGCCATCTTCACAAATTATCTCTTCAACTCTGTGAACAAGGTCAAGTATATGAGGTGCTTGCTGGAGAATACGGAGGAGGTGGCTATTTATAGATGATAGCGACTTATAATCAATCCGCCATACAAAGCGCGTGATGCGATCTTGATTGACGTTGTCGTTTAGCATTCAAGCTTCTAGAAATTGAAAGGGAATGGAAATGGGAAGAAGCTGGCAGCCTGGTCCACAGTTTTTGATTCCCATGTTTGTCTGTATTGGTTTTGGAAAGTCGCAATATGAACATGTTTCTCTTGCCTTTACGCATTGCAAAATAATGATTTCTGAATCGCCCCACCTACAGTGTGCGTCCATGTGCGAGAGAATTTAAAATTCCATGTGCTTTGCTTTCACATTATGATAGTGTTGGAGAATATAGAGAAGCTTGCTCATTTTTTGGACGCATTCAAGCAAGAAGTGATGCCATTTTGACTGACCTTGTAAGTTTTCGAATGGTTTTGGATAAATTTGTTAGAAATAAAAAATTTAGTAATAATTTACTGGAATTTGTCAAATATAAATTTTAAAAGGTATGAAATGTGAATGCTCCAAAAATTTTCAAGCTATCAATATATATATATATATATATTAAATGGATATATTATAAACAATAATAAAATTAAAATTTGAAAAAAAATAATAAATTTATTTCACGAAATTCCAAATTCGAAACATATAATTATCAAATACTCCGCTTTTAAGTATGTGATCTACAAATTTAAAGCAAATAGATATGGGGAACGATAAACAGCTTTGAATTTGACAATTTTGTTACCCAAAAAAACGTATCGTATCCTTGAATATAAAAGGTACTTCGTGTTCGGACCCTCGCTGTTTTATTATTCAATAATGAACATGGGCAACATATATTAAATTGCACGTTCATTGCATGTCCAAATATTAATATGTAAAGTAAATGGATATGGTGAAAAATAAACAGCTGTACAGTTTTGAAATTTTTAAAAAATTATATTAAAAAACAAAAGGCACTTCGTGTTCCGTCCCAAGGAATTTACTATTCAATAACGAATATGGGATTAGTTTGCATGTTCATTTTCATGTTCAAATATTATTTAAATTCTCGAAAAATAACTTTCTTCATTGCATTTACTCATTCCGGTAAGAAAGGGTAAGTGATTTATCCGAGAGTTGCCAACTTGCTATTCCCATGTTTTTAGAAGATTTAAAATTCGGTGTAGTTTCTTTTTACAGTGAGAAAGCAGAACCATTTTTAATTTTTTGTTTGATAAATTTTACTGAGAATTCGTTCTACTTTCTAGATTTATTTAATAATAAAAAAATTATTATAAATGTTGTTATTATGGATTTTCAGTCATTGATGTAAATATGGTAGAATTTAAAATCATGAATACACAGATTGGATGTGGAAACAATATCTCTGGAATATGCTTCAACCGCTGTTATATAAAAGTATTTTAAAGAGAAATGAAATAAAAGAAAAATAAAGTAGAATTGTTTTTAGTGAGATTTTTTTGAAGTTTTTCAGGTGAGTTTTTCTGGTTTAATTTTTCTAAAATCTTGTAGGAATTTATTGAAATCTCAAATTTGATGCCGTGCACAATACAGGTGGCTTAGAGGTTTTTTAGGGTGTTGAATTCATATCTAAAGTAAAAGAAATCAGTTCAAATAATACAAATCAAGCTTTCACCTCAAATTTTCATATCAGATTCTTGCACGGGGAAAATCCAAAAAATCTTACTAAATACAAATCCAAAAAAAATCACATAAATCAGATTCTTGCCAGAAAAAATCCAAAGAGTCTTACTAAATACAAATCCAAAAAAAATCACTAATGTTACTGGTAATGACGGTACAATAATAAAAATTAATAATGTGAAACGAAATAACGTAAAATGACATAAAATGAAACGAAATTGATTTTAATATAAAAGTGAAAAGAAATAAAGCTAAATGAAACCAACAAATTGACTTATTTCTTAATTTCTAATATTAAAGTGCCCTATTTATTTTACTTAATAAATAATATTTATTATTAATATAAAATAGTAAAATAAAATAATTTAAAATAGCCATGTAAAAAAAACATTTTTTATTTAAAAGATAATTAAATAATAATTTTTATTTACTATTAATATAAAATAAAATAAATAGAATAAATATTTGTAAATAGTAATGTTAATTTAAGAATATAAATTATTAAATTAAATTATATATATATATATATTGGAAATGGAGAGCTGAGGAAGAGTGGGAGCAGTTAAGGTTTGTTCGTCACAGATTTTTCCTAACAAATCTGCAATCATCGTGTTGACCACTACGTGTCAACGACCCATAGCAGTACACCTTCTTTTTCGCAAAAGGGATAACGCTTGATCGACGTGTCCATGTCGTTCAACTATCATCATCAACTTTATCATCATGTTATATTGTAAACTCTTTCTGCATGTGCAAATGGTAAATAATCTCAGCAGATCCGTGTCGTGTATGTAATTGCCTAGGTAAACCTATTTTTCTGGTGATGATTTACATTTCGGGAGGTTTTATTCTCACCAATCCATTCTCGGATGGTCGTGAGAGTTTTCCTTCAGCCATACCCTAAAGTCGGAGTGGATTTTGTCAATGGGATCTTACGGAAGTTTTAGTGTTTTAGATCAAGTCTATGTAAAAGTAATTTGAGAATAATCCTAACTATTTGGTTAGGTTATTTTATTACAAATTGCTTGATCTGTTATATTATATTTCTGTCACAGAACTAAGTAGTCTGTGAAGATCATTTTCAGATGGGTTTTCCCCCTTGTGATTTAAAAAATGTGAAAATCATGATGTAAAGTGTCCTGCGGTTTGGAAAATTAATTTATCCCCGTATCGGTTAATTAATTAAATTTTCTAGTCAAAATTAATTAAAATCCTAAGCTATAAATTTAATTAATTCTAGGTCCTAGGTAAATTTAAATTCCCTTAAGGAAAAATTCATTGATCTTTAAAAAAATAAATTTTAAGAGGTCAAGGGAGTAAGGTAAATTAATTATTTTGCTCAATTTTAAGCCCTTGGTCTCTGGGGTTAAGTCAAAGTCAAAATTTTGAGGAAATTAATTCAAAAATTTAATCTTTGAATTAATTAAAATACATTTAATTGAAAATTTTGAATTTCCTCAATAATTTAAAATTTTGATGGATGAGATTAAAAGAAATTTTGATCGTCATCAACGGTCGAGATTGCTTTTATGTGGATCACTCGAGCTAGCTGTTGGGGGATTTATCTTGAAATAGGAGGTGAATTTGTCAATGAGGATGATCCGATCTCTGGATCGTGTACTAAGCTCTCAAGCTTTCTTGTATACCTTTTTGAATTAATGCAAAAGCCTTTGGGATTTCAATGTGTTATAGTGTTCCTCTTCACGAATTTATGGTAACATTGTTTTAATTTTTGCTTAATATTATGTGAAAATTATCAATCATTGGTTCTCTTAGAATAATCTGAATACAAGTATCTTATTCAGATTGTTGGATCTAGGTTAACATTTTTAATTTTGATTGAACTAGCAGGTATCTCTATTTCTTCATAATTTTATTGCTGTTCTATTTCTCTAATTGATTTGATGGTTGATCTAGTGTTTGCAGAAAATCTTTCAAGTTCTCATTCAGCATTTGGGGATATTCCTCAGTTGGACCAGTCAACTCTCAACACAAATTTTCTGAAGAGCCTACTTCATATAAGCCCCATGATTTATTTAACGATAATGTTTTTCTTGCAGGGTGTTTTTGGGCTAGTACCTATCTAAAATTTCAAAAACTTTTAAATATTTTGTGGATTTTTTGGGCTAGTAAGAGCTTTAGATTATCAGATTTGGGAGCAGAGTTGTACTCATACTCCTCAGATCTGATAGATCTATAAATTATTTGTATAGATCTATAAATTATTTGTATAGATCTATTATTTAATTTTGTAGATCTGAGAATTTATAACATAATTTTGAATTTTAACATTTGGGTTTTTAGGATTTTCTCTATTTTTGTCCATATTAGGTATTGGAGTTTTCTCTTTTCACTTGTGTAGGAATAGATCTGAGAAATCAACCTAGAAAATCTTGAGATCTGAGCTACATCTAGACCCCGGAGGGCAAGATCTGGGCTCAAAGATTGTGTGCAGGAATAGATCTCAGAAATCAACCAAGAAAATCTACAGATCTGAGCTAGATCTAGACCCTCGAGGGCAAGATTTTGGTTCAAAGATTGTGTGCAGGAATAGATCTGAGAAATCAGCCAAGAAAATCTCCAGATCTAAGATTTTTCGAGCAAATCTAGGGGTTTTGAGATGAATCTAGGTGCTAGATGGCAATATGTTATGCCAAATCTTTTTACAAGGCTAGTCATTAAAGACTTTGCAATAAATCTGAAAATCTGAAGCAAAATAATTTTTTTTAGAACAAGGGTTTCAAGTTTGGGGCTCCTAAGCCTAGATCTGCCTTCTCGTAGCCTAACGTTAGTTCTATTGGGTCTAGTGCTAGCTCTCATTGGCCCTAGATTCCCTTGCTCCATTTGTGATTTGAATATTTCATTTTCTGAAGCTAATCATTGGTGGGTTTTTACAAAAAATTTGGTAAAAATTTGTGTTTCAAATGTTGACTTTTTTTTGGCAACTTGGGCAAGTAATCTTCAAGGCATAAGACCTAAAGGTTTGATCTTTAAACCATATTTTTCCCAACTGTTTTCTACAACAGTCATATATCTTTCTAATAGTGGTGAAAAACATATCTAAGTGGTTTGAAATTAACTAAAAAATTACTAAATTCATTAATAAGTCATTTATTTTTGATGTGTATCAAGAATTTAACCTTGATCTACATTTTGGGTCACTGTTATCTCTGAATAATTATGTTTCTAAAGTCTGAAATATAATAGTGGAAAAATTTCATGTGGGTTACCCTAAAACCAGTTCCTAAGTTGTCGAATACATTAAGGAACTAATTTCTTGAGTTAGGCATTCATCATTAGGCTTATCTCATGTTTTAATTAATGGTCATAATAAGTATATCAGATCTCATATAATTAAGGAAATCACATCACAATAGACTAAATTTTTTTGATAATTCATATGGGCAAGTTTGGAAAAAATTTGGTAAATTTATGGCATAAAGATATCATTGATAGCTTACTGTTTTCATTGTCATGTCACTGCCGTCATAAATTTTTTCTTACTGCTGTTCTAAAAATTTATTTTTAAAAATTAAGTACTTTGTCATGGAATTGTGATAAAATGCATATCCTTTGTTTCATAAACTAAGTATTTTTTCTGAGCATTTGTTGACATTGATATCGAATTGCAAATTTTTTTTGTCTCTCTTTGTGCTAAATTGTATCAAGAAGATTTGAAATAAGCTCCTGTTTTAACTATACTATCTTCAAGAGTTTATTTTCGAAGTCTTCATCTAAAAAAAGACAAGCATTTCATTTGAGTAATTGAGGGCTTTTGCAGCATTAAGTGTTTCCCCATTCTCGAGTCTAACTTCATCTCATCTTCCGATGCATTTGCATATATGTTAACTTTGTATAGATAAAATTGACTTCCGAGCATATGCAAGGTCGATAGACAGATAGATCTCCATCTATCTTTTCTTAAGAAGCTTGTTTTAATAGTACTTAAAATGGTGACCTTGTAGTCGTCAGAGCCACAATTCTTTGTAGTGCCAGAGACACTGGGTATGTTAGAATTTCAGAAGAGGTATCGTTAATCACACCTTGGTGTGCTTCTCTTAATCTTCTCTCTGCCAATTACTACGAAATCAAGCTCAACACAGAAAGGATTGAAGGGTTCACATTTAAATAGGCATTTGAATAGAATGAACCAATATTCTTGCATCTCACATTAGTTTTAGGATCTGCATTTCATATAAAACAGTCATTCATCTAAGCAGTAGTTGTTAATCGATTACTTGGTTTTAATTTCCCTAGCAAGATCGTTGACTCCATAAGGCACTGGTATCAATCATTTAATATCTAATCAAATGCTATAAGTCTTGCTAAATTTTAATGAAGTACTTGATCGCTTCACTGTGTCTCCTGAACTGGTTGGTTCCAAACTAGTTCTTCTTCATTTCAATTTTCCATAGGGTCTACCACCTTAGCCTACTGTAGGGAGATAGCTTAAATGGAGAGATGGGGGATCATGGTGATGGCCCCTGTCTAAGTCATTGTCATGGTGCCTAGACATTCTATGTCGCAACATTTTTGGTGTTGTTTCTAGGGATATTTTATTCTTGGCGTTTCAATGACATTTGGTCATCATTCTTCCCATTTACCATCCTTATCATTTTTACAGGAAATGCCAATATTTTTTGGCACCGTTACTGGGGATATTTTATTCTCTACGCTTCAACAGAATTTTATCTTCATTATCATCATATCATCTTTATCATTTTTATTGGAAACACCAACATTTTTGGCACCATTGTTGGGGACCAATTTATTGGCCTTCTCTCTTCGACATTCATCTTTCATCTTTCTCATATTTTCATTTAAACTGACAATGACAACATTTTTTGTGTCGTTGCCAGGGATAGAGTTTTTTTGTTCTTGGTAACTTGACATCATTTTAATAATCTCGTCTTCTCCACCATTTATTAGCCTGTCAAGCAACACAACATTTTCTGGCGTCATTTGATCTTTTCGTCACCCTATATTTCGCCATCACATTAATTGTTTCATCTACACCTTTAGCACTTAGACATTTCCGTTAGTTTCTTGTTTGGGTGGCAACTCCACTTCTTCCATTTATTATTTCTTAGATAGGAAGCCCTCCCTTATATTCGGTTGTTTTCTTCATTTTGGATCCTAGAGTTAGATTCATGTTCAAGTGACGACTCCACTTCTTTCTTTTTTTTACAAAAATTTCTACTATAAGCTTGCTTCTTATGGATCTCTCGATTTTCTTGAGCAACGATCTTGTTCTATCATCCATTTGGTCTCTCATTATTCCTTCAAGCAAGTCATCATAGATGTTCATTTACCCCATGTCATTTTACTGATTTTATCCATGATATTCCGAAAGTGGCCATTCATAAATTGCTTTTGTTCTCGAGTGGTGATTCAGTCACTGTTAGAAAGCATCTATGCAGGTTTGCTCATACAATTCTTATATATTGTAGTTCTCCCCAGTATGATATGTCAAAATGTGTTTGTTTGCCTTTTCTTTAAAGGGTGATGCTTTGAATTGGTTTAATAATTGTCCTAAAGATTCCTTCTCTTCTTTACAAGACATCTCCAATGCTTTTAAAGATAGATGTGGCTACCAAGGTATCTCGCCTTATGCCCGTAAAATTATGCAACAAAATAAAAGTGATCTTTCGAAGGATCCAACTATTGATGAAAGATTTGAAGACAATTCTCCATATCAAAATGTGCCATCCTCTTGTACCATTCCAGATCAAATCCATGACAGTGGGAAAACAAGACAAGTTGTCAAATCAGTGTAGACAATGAAAGTGAAAATGATATGCAAATTATAGAAGAACTAGTGCGGCTGGTAAAAAAATATGTAGCTTAATCAAAAACAAATTGTAACTGATTAAGTCAAGGATATGAGAACTTTATATACCCACATGGAAAAATGTGATAAGGATATGGAAATCATGAAAATTAAACCCTTTGATCACGTAATTGACATGCAAAGTCAGCATGATAAGGAAATGGAAACCATGAAAGCTAAACATGACAGGGAAATTTATTCTATGCAAAACAAGTTATTAGCCCTAGAGGAAAATATGATGATCATGGAATTCAATCATTCAAATCAAGTGACTGTGATGGAAGCAAGTTATCAGAAAGAAATAAGTTCGATTCAGAATAGGTTGTCAACTATGGATGAAGAAATGACCACCATGAGATTCGATTATAATAATTAGTAGGAAAATGATAAGGGAGAGATAAACTATATGCAAAAATATTTCATGGTCATGAAAGAAAAAAATTATAAAATTATAAAGGACATGGAAGTTGGTCAAATATCTCTTCAGAATAGATTATTAGCCATAGAAGAAAATAATGGAAGTTAATTATTCTAATCAGATGTCCATTATTCAGAATCAAATGAAGGCTATGCAAGCTAATCATGTCACTCGACAAGAAAGATTTGTGAAAACTGAACTCAATCAAGCGAAGTTAATAGTAAGACATGCCAGAGAAATGGGTTCACTACATAAGAGGCTAGAAGAGAGGAAATCACAGGTCCCATCTTGTTTTGAATATTTTGAGAAAGAGGCTAACTCCATTAACAACTATTTAACTAAGAATGACATGATCAAAGAAGAAATAAAAAATGGTCAAGTTATAACTCATGATACCTATGTGATTGATCCATCATCCTTAACAGAGAAGATACAAAATGAAGAAAGACATGTCATGCATATCTTACATACTTCATCTGAGAGTTTTGAAGAAGAATGTTCCACGTCATCAATGATACAGTCTACCACAAAGAAAAATCACAATAGAAAGAGAATGAGAAAGCGATTTGATGCATCAAATGGTCACGAACATCTTGATTTTTGGATAGGAAAAAGTCCTACCATATGCAGAATTGGACATGGCACATCCAAGAAACAACTGGCAGATTTTCCTGAAAGTAGGAAAATGCTCAGTTTGCACTATATTGAATGCATCTTATGCCATGGGGCATCTTTGTATTGTATTTCTAACTTTATGCTCTATTATTTCAGTATTTCATTTTGTAGTTAGATTTGCGTTTTTCATGTTATTAGACTAGTTAATAAATGAAGAGCTTATATATATCTTGTACTTAATGTTATATGATAATTTCTTGGATGGACACTACTTATGTTATAATGTGTATTGTGTGGATGCAGATTCTGGATTCTCACATTCCTCCGTTGTAGCAATGTGTCCTCAAGTAGAGCCAGATGTTGAGCACTATGTGTCAATGACCCATAACAGTACACCCACTTTTTTCGCAAGAGGTATAGCTCCTGATCGACATGTTCGTGCTGTTCAACTATCATCATCAACCTAATCATCATGTTATATTGTAAACCCTTTCTGCATGTGTGAATTATAAGTAATCTCAGCAGATCCGTGTCATGTATGTAATTACCTAGGTAAACCTATTTTTCTGCTAACGATCTACATTCCGAGAGGTTTTTATCTCACCGATCCATTCTCAGATGGTCGGCAAAGTTTTCCTTCACCCTTACCCCAAAGCCAGAGTGGATTTTTCCACTGGGATCTGAAGGGAGTCCTAGTATTGTAGATCGAGTCTATGTAAAAGTGATTTGGGAATAATCCTAATTATTTGGTTAGGTTATTTTATTACAAATTGTTTGATCTACTGGATTATATTTGTGTCGCAGAATTGGGTAATCTGTGAGGGTTCCTTTCAGATGGGTTTTCCCCCTTGTGATGTAAAAAATGTGAAAATCATGATATAGAGTGTCATAAGGGTTGGAAATTAATTTATCCCCTCATAGTTAAATTAATTAAAATTTCAGGACAAAATTAATTAAAATCCTAACCCAGAAATTTAATTAATTCTAGGTCCTAGGTAAATTTAAATTCTCCAAAGGAAAAATCATTGGTCCTAAAAAAAATAAATTTTAAGAGGTCTAAGGACTAAGGTAAATTAATTATTTTGCTAAATTTTAAGCCCTTGGTCCCTAGGGTTATGTCAAAGTCAAAATTTTGAGAAAATTAATTCAAAAATTTAAATTTTGAATTAATTAAAATACATTTAATTGAAAATTTTGAATTTCCTCAATAATTTAAAATTTTGATGGATGAGATTAAAAGAAATTTTGATTCTCATCAACGGTAGAGATTATTTTGACGTGGATCACTCGAACTAGCCATTGGAGGATTTACTTTAAATAGGAGGTCATTTTGTCAATCAGGACGATCCGATCTTTGGATCATGTACTAAGCTCTCGAGATCTCTGCTATACTTTTTTGAATTAATGCAAAAGTCTTTGGGGTTTCAACGTGTTGTAGTGTTCCTCTGCACGAATTTATGGTAACATTGTTCTAAATTCTGATTAATATTATGTGAAAACTATTAATCAATGGCTCTCTTAGAATAATTCGAATACATGTATCTTATCCAGTTTATTGGATCTATGGTAACATTTTTAATTTTGATTGAAGTAGCAGGTATCTCTATTTCTTCGTAATTTTATTGTTGTTCTATTTCTCTTCTTGATTTGATGGTTGATCTATTGTTTGCAAAAGATCTCTCAGGTTCTCATTGAGTGTTTGGGGATAGTCCTCTGGTTGGACCAACCAACTCTCAACACATATTTTCTGAAGAGCCTACTTCATATAAGCCCAAGGATTGATCTAACGATAATGTTTTTTCTGCAGGGTGTTTTTGGGCTAGTACCTCTCTAAAATTTCAAAATCTTTTAAATATTTTGTGGAATTTTTTTTTAGATCTGGCTAGTAAGAGCCTTAGATTATCAGATCTGGGAGTGGAGTTGGACTCATACTCCTCAGATCTGATAGATCTATAGATCTATAAATTATTTTTATAGATCTGTTATTTACTTGTGTAGATCTGAAATTTGTAACATAATTTTGAATTTCAACACTTGGGCTTTTGGGATTTTCTCGATTTTTTTACATATTGGGTATTGGATTTTTCTCTTTTCACTTGTGCAGGAATAGATCCGAGAAATAAACCAAGAAAATCTTCAGATCTGAGCTAGATCTAGACCTTGGACGGCAAGATCTGGGCTCAAAGATTGTGTGCAGGAATAGATCTGAGAAATCTGCCAAGAAAATCTTCATATCGGAGTTAGATATGGACCTTGGAGGTCAAGATGTGGGCTCAAAGATTGTGTGCAGGAAAAGATATGATAAATCAGCGTAGTAAATCTTCAGATTTGAGATTTTTCAAGTAGATCTGGGGGTTTTGAGACGAATCTAGGCCCCGGAGGGCAATATGTTATCCCAAATCCTTTTACAAGGCCAACCATTAAAGATTTTGCAATAAATATGAATATTTGAAGCAAATTTTTATTTTATTTTATTTTTTATTTTTTTTTTTTTTTTTTATTTTTTTTTTTTTTTTCAGAATAAGGGTTTCAAGTTTTGCAGCTCCTAATCCCATATGTGCCTTCTCCTAGCCCAATGCTAGTTTTATCGGGCCTAGTGCTAGCTCTCATTGGCCCTAGATTCCCTACAACAGTCATATAAATTTCTAATAGTGGTGAAAAACACATCTAAGTGGTTTGATATTAACTAAAAGATTGCTAAATACATTAATAAGTCATTTATGTTTGATGTGTATCAAGAATTTGGCCTAGATCTACATTTTGGGTCACCGTTATCTCTGAATAATTATGTTTCTGAAGTCTAAAATATAAAAGTGAAAAATTTTCATGTGAGTTAGCCTAAAATCAGTTCCTAAGTTGTCTAATACATTAAGGAATTAATTTCTTGAGTTCGACATTCATCATTAGGCTTATTTCGTGTTTTAATTGCTGGCTATAATACGTATATCAGATATGATATAATTTCGGAAATCACATCACAACAAGCTCAAATTTTTTGATAATTCATGTGGGAAAGTTTGGAAAAATTTTGGCAAAAATATATGATTGATAGCTTACTGTTTTCATTGTCATACTGTTGTTGTCAGAAATTTTTTGTTATTGCTGTCCTAAAATTAATTTCTGAAAATTAAGTATTCTGTCATGGAATTGTGATAAAATGCATATCCTTTGTTTCATAAACGGAGTATTTGTTTTTAGCATATGTTGACATTGATATCGAATTGCAAAGTTGTTTTTATTTCTCTTTGAGCTAAATTGTATCAAGAAGATTTAAAATAAGCTAGTGTTTTAACTATAATATCTTCAAGATTTTATTTTCTAAGTCTTCATCCAAAAAAATGTGAGCATTTCTTTTGGGTAATTGAGCGCTTTTGCATCATAAGTGTTTTCCCATTCTTGAGTCTAACTTCATCTCATCTTCTAGTGCATTTTCATATAAGTTAACTTTGCATAGATAAAATTTACTTCCAAGCATAAGCTTGGTCGATAGATAGATAAATCTCCATCCGTCTTTTATTAAGAAGCCTGTTTTAATAGTACTAAAAGCGGTGACCTTGCAGTCGTCAAAGCCATAGTTATCTGCAGTGCTGGAAGCACCAAGTATGTTAGAATTTCATGAGAGGTATCATTAATCACACCTTAGTGTGCTCCTCGTAATCTTCTCTCTGCCAATTACTAAAAATTTGGGTCAACATAGAAAGGATTGAAGGGTTCACATTTAAATAGACATTTAACTAAAATTAACCAAGATTCTTGCATCTCACGTTAATTTTAGAATCTCCATTTCATATAAAATAGTCATTCATCTAAGTAGCAATTGCTAATCGATTACTTGGTCTTAATTTCATTAGCAAGATCGTTGACTCCATAAGGCACTAGTATCAATCATTTAAAATCTAATAAAATCTTATAAGTCTTGCTAAATCTTAATCAAGTACTTGATTGCTTCACTATGTCTCCCGAACTGGTTGGTTCCCAAATAGTTCTTCTTCATTCCACATTTCCATAGGGTCTACCCCCCTAGCCTCCTGTAGGGAGACAACTTAAATGGAGAGATTGGGGATCAGGGTGACAACCCTCGATTTGAGTTGTTGTCGTGGTGCCTAGACATTATGTGCAACAACACACCACAATCTGAGAAATGATAGGAGAAAAGTGACAAAGAATAATACTGATAGTAGCAATGAGTGGTATGGAAATGGGGGGAGAGATACCCTCCTACCGTAACGTTGCTGCAGGGGAGACAAGCCATCATGGTACAAATAGAGGCAACAAAACCTGTGGGAAAGGGATATTGGTTTGCGAGCTAAATAACAAATGGCGTTGGGAAAAAAATACCCTGATTTTTGATACCAAATAACAAATTAGAGGAATATAGAAGATATATGAATGACCATTCCTTGATATGTATGTTTATTGGGGCTTGGCAAACCGAGAAGGAATTGATCAAATGGATTCAACAATGGTGGCAACCAAAGGGGCACATAGACCTAAGCTGGGGGTGAAAGGATTCTTCTCTCTAATATTTTCCAACCTAGAAGACAAGAGGAAGGTTTTTGAAAATGGGTTGTATTTCTTCAACAATGCAGGCATGTTTATGAGACACTGGGAGGAATTTTATAACCTAGACCAAGAAAAGCTTCTGGAAACACCCATCTGGGTACAAATCTTTGGCTTACCAATCGACTTCTAGGACCCAAAAATCTTGGAAGGAATAGGAAACTCGATCAGAAGCTTCATCAAAGTGGTCGAATCAACAGGAAAAGGTAGGTACACCTCCTACGCAAGAATTTGTGTACATGAATATCGTTGAGACACTACCAGATTACATAGAGCTAGAATATCATGACTTGATTTGGCAACAACCCCTTGACTATGAGCATATCCCATTCAGATGCAGGTGGTGTCATGAATATGGCCACCTGTATTGAGCTTGCCCATTAAGTAACCTGAAAACCAATCGACTGAGAAGAAGGAAGGACAGGCAATGATAAGAGAGGATGGGGATGGATTTCAGGAGGTGTAAAGAAGGAAAAGAAACCAAAAACAATAGGTAATCGAAAAGAAAATAAAAATGAGAAAGAGCACTGTACCCGTAATAGATTCGCCACCCTTCAGGTGACACTATATAATAGCAACGCTTAGTAGACAACCCAAAAATCAATGTGGTGCACACCTGGAACAATAGAAGAGGATGGAATCACCAAATTTCTTGTAGATTGGATATATTCCTAATATTTGAGCAGGCTATCAATAGAGTCATATTCATGGAAGCCTCGATTCTTCTCGGGATGGGATCAAACCATTGGCCGATATAATTTGAATTGGATCAGAAAGCAAGCTCGAAAAATTGACCTTTTACGTTCAAAGTCTTCCGGCTAAGAGACCCAACCCTCATTAAAAAAGCTAAGGCTTGGTGGACGCAGAGCGAACAAAAAGGGAGGAACTGCATGCATACGTTCCAATTAAATCTCAAGGAAATCAAGAAGAAAATAAAGAAATGGAACAAAGAATAATTTGGGCATATCATGAGGGACCAAAAGAAGCTCAATTAAAGAATGAAAAAGGTGCAACAACAAATCATCCAAGAAGGGAGATCAGAGGAGCTAGCAATAGAGGAGGGAAAATTAATAAGTTAGCTAGAGGAAAGGAGAAAACAGGGAGAGATCCTATGGAAACAAAAATCGAGGGTGAATTGGTTAAGAGAAGGGAAGCGTAATACCTAGTTTTTCCATAAGGCCATAGTTGAACATCGCCAGAACAACAAAATATTCTCCCTAAAAGATGAAGAGGGGAAGCACAAAGTACAATATGAGGAGATGGAGGAGATCCTAATAAACCACTTTAGAGATCTTCTATTATAACCACAAGAAGATAGAACGCAAGAAATTCAAAGAATATCTCAACATATACCTCACTGGGTCACCCATGACCAAAACCTTGAATTGATGAGAGTAACTACTCTTGAGGAGATGCAAGAAATTGTCAATGGTACGAGGAAAAACAAGGCACCCCAGACCGAATGGTTTTACAGAAGAATTCTTCCAAGTTGCATGGCACTTCATGGGAAGAGACATACTGGAATTCGTGGAGGAATCAACATGAAATCAAAAGGTATGCCCTAGCCTGAATTCACTTTTATAACTGTCATTCCTAAGACATCGAAATCGGAAGAGACTCATGGATTTCGCCCCATAGACCTATGCAATGTCATATATAAAATTATAGGCACTCTTATTGTTAAACGGCTAAAACCTCTCCTGTCGAATATCATATCCCCAGAGTAGATAGGATTTGTCAAGGGAAGGCAAATCTTGGATGGGCCAGTAACGTCTCAAGAGGTAGTCGATTCCATTAAGGAAAAAATAATTAGATAGGATGATGATTAATCTTGATCTATCAAAGGCCTATGATCGATTAAGCTGGGAGTATCTAAAAAGCATCCTTAGAGATTATGGATTTAACCATAGATGGATAAACTAGATCAGTGCCATGATATCCAACCCTGTCATCTCTATTCTACTAAATGTGACCCTGAGCCAAACACTTAACTCTTCCGAGGGTCTGAGATAAAGAGACCCATTGTCATGTTTCCTGTTCATCATTATTGTTGAAGGTTTGGGTAGATACATTAAAAATGAATCCCATGAGTCTAGGATTAAAGGCCTTACGATTTGGGGGAATGATCTAGCCGTAACCCACCAACAATTCATTGATGATGTCATTCATTTCAACCATGTATCACTTAGAGAAGCCGGTAGAATCAAAGAAATCTTGAACACCTTCATGAGGGCATCGGGGACCCAAATAAACAATGAAAAATATTGCACGTTCTACTTCAACACCCCAGGGAATGTTAAGACTTATCTAGCTAGGATCTTCTTGTTAAGTATTGGCAACCTCCCCACTAAATACCTGGGCATGCCTCTATCAGAAAACTCTCTTAAAATTTCATGTTGGCAGTAAATCCTCCAAAAGCTGTAAGGAAGGCTAGGTAACTGGGCTTTTAGATTCCTCAACCTAGTAGGTAGAACTGTCCTCCTAAAAGCAGTGCTCCAATCGATTCCCATATACCATATTTCGAGCATGGTGGCCCCTAAGGGGCCGTGCACCAAAATGGTCGATATCTTTAAAGTATTTCTATGGGGAGGGGCTCAAAAAACAATGAAATGGGCCCTTATATCTTGGCAGGGATTAGTAAAGAAAAGGATGGAAGGAGGGTTTGGCCTTAGAGACCCCTACTCTTTAAACCATGTAATGGGAGGAAAATTATGGTGGAGATGTCTAGGAGGAGGAAGGGAATTATGGAAGGAAATCTGGAGAAGAAAGTATGAAAGTAAAACATGCTGGAGAGAACAGAGGATATACTGTGGTATAGAGACCCCCCCAAAGGATCAACAATACAGAACTTGGCAAGCCAAAACAGGACCTTATAAACGAGCATGATTTTTGGGAAATTCGCAATGGAAGAACAACAAGATTTTGGCACGACTCATGGTAGCAAAGCGAAATAATAATTGATAGGGAAGACCTCAGAGAAATATATAGATTTACCGATGATAACAACATCTAATATGTTAAGAAATTCTAGAAAGAGGAGCAAGGAACATGGAACTGGAGGAGAGGGAAGAAGAAGGAAGATTGGGGCCAGGGTATAGAGACAAAGAAATGGGCATAGTTCCAAAAAGAAATGAGATCAAGATAAATAATGATTAGAAATGACCTGGACATTCTGAGATGGGGCAACACTATGAAAGGTACCTTCACCATCAAAGAAGTGTATGACTTGAGAGGAGAACAAGCTAAGGATGGGAAAGGACTTCTTTCGAAAAAAATCTGGAAGGGAGGGTGGTGGCCAAAGGTAGCTCATTTCCTATGGCTGGTATGCAAAGGGAGGATTCTAACTTGGGACCAACTTTAGAAAAGGGGAATTCATGGCGTGTCCCTATGCTGGTTGTGTTAACAAAACATAGAGGATATGGAGCATATGTTGAATTGTTGTCTGTTTGCGGAACAAAAATGGCGTTAGATGCAAGGAGTCTTCAAAAGGATGGATCAGGAGTACCACAGCATAAAGGAAACAATCCTTCTATGTCGTAACATTATTTTCTCAAGTCCAATATTGAACCAATCATGGGGACTGACTTTAGGTTTAAACCTATGGGCCATATGGAAAGAAAGAAACCATAGAGTATTCAAAAATAAAATATTAACCCAAGATTAGGTGTGGGAAGGAATAGTTAGAAACATCAGAGAAAATATATTAGCAGAACAATGGAGGCATGAAGATTGGAAAGTTTCCCTTTCAGAAGCAAGAATCCTACGAAAACTTAACCTAACAATGGAAATGCTCACCCCAAATGCTTGGAAAAAAGGTAGGATGGATATAGGCTCCCCGACTCAATTCACTACCCCGGGAGAAGGTTTCATAAAACTTAATTTCGACGAGGAGCAGCAGACCTAGGTGGCATCTTCTGAGAAAATTAGGCTAACATGCGGCTCATTTATGCTAACTTGTGTGGGATAGCAAGCAACAATGAGGCATAATTTGTTGCATCTAGTCAAGGAATTCGAATAGTTGTAAGAATGGGATACTAAAATGTTGTGGTGGAAGGGGACTCTAGTCTAGTCACAACCACCTTGGCAAAACTAAACAATGACACCACATGGGACAAACTGAGCCAAACTTGGAGGACAAAGTGGCTTATAGAAGAGATAGCGGAGATCATCCATAAGTTTGATTATATAATGGTTCGACATGTAAGAAGGGAAGGGAATAAAGTGGTTGAATTCCTTGCCAACTGGGGATGCAATCAGAAAAATGGCTCGTTGGAAAATTATGACCGATACAACCCAGTGATGGGAGAATTAAAGCCCTTGATGAAATACTGGACCAAGATAACATGCAAGGCCAAGAAAATGGGAACCCAAACAACCAAAACCCTTATTGGGGGGTGCGCTGGAGGTCGGAAGGGATGGTGGATAGTTATGAAGAGTAAAGAAAAGTTACCACCCACCGCACCCCATAAGCTAAAGGTGATGGATGTGGTGGCCCTTCACATGAGTACATGTAAGGGTGTAACCACTTATTGTTATTAGTAAAACCCCCTTATTATATTTTTGTGCCCATGTAGTCCCCATATTGTTATTATTGTGCCCCATAGAAGCCCACTATTTTATTATTGCGTCCTTACATTATTATTGTTATGTCAGCTCTGATTATATTATGACCCCTTAAACTCCTATATAAAGAAAGGAGCTCTTGTCAGTTGTATCATCCAAGAATTGTTCATTTATGTAATGTAAAGGAGGTTCCCCTCTCAAAGAGGCTTATTTCTAAGGCGTTGATCCATCTTTTCTATATTTTTGTGAGCTGGTTTCATAACATTTGGTATCGAGCTTTGGATTCTAGGGTTTTGCTGCTCCAAACAAGTCATCGTGGAATTTTTTTCTATAACCTTTTTTTGCGACATTTCATTAGATGTTGTCTCGCTATATTTTCAGAGATATCATCTGAGGAAGTTGGGGTTTTTCAAGCTCAATAATTCTATCTAAAATAAGTCATCATGGAAGGTTCACTATAACTTGTTTACAAAGTTTCAAAAGTAAAAAAAAAAAAAAAACATTTGAGACAAAAGCGTTCTGAATCTTGGGTCTAAATTTCAGATCTTGGCTCACTATGTTTTTGGATATATGATCTAAGGAAGTTGGGATTTTGGCAAACTCCCAAATTACACACAAAATAGGTGACCTTGTTAAAATCGTCATAATTTTTTGTCTAAGCATCAGATTGAATTTTTGTAAGAAGTTACAGAAAGAGAACATCGTGTAGATTATTTTGTAGCAATTTCAGGTTCATAGGTTGAAACAATGACATGTGGCACTTTGTACAAGTTCACTCTTCTGAAGAGGTATATAATTAGGTTATCTTGGGAGATTGTGCATAAATATTTCTTAGAGAATCCAATTTCGATCAACTGGGTGGCATTGGAAAGAGGACACAGGGGGATACCAAAGGTCATAATTTTAGAGCTTAAAGATCCGAAAATACAAAGTTATATTTGTTTTAAGATCGAGCTCCTAAAATCAAGAAAAAGCGAGATGAGGAAGTTTGATGGCAAGGATCGAGTAAATTGGATACTACATATGGAGAAATATTTTGATCTACATGGTGTACCACTGTTACAAAAGGTACACATTGCATCTAATTATTTAGAACCAAATAAATTTTTATGGTATAAAGGGCTTTGTTCTCGTAAACCACTTGTTAGGTGGTCAATTTTCATGGAGTACATGATAGCACATTATGAGGGTACAAAGAGAAACTCCTTCTTTAGCTAATGATAAATTTCAAACAAAAGGGTAAATGATATTCTAGAGAAGAAAATGGTTGATGTCTTCATAGGTACTTTAAAGGATAACATTCAACACGACGTTCATCTTTGGGAACCTGATCCATTGGAGAAGGCATTCAGGTTGGCAAAAAAAATTGAAAGTGAAATTATGGAAACAAGCAATCCCACCACTCATGACTATAATTATGGAAGTGTTTTTTCTCCTAGCCTTCCACAACCTACAAGGTTTACATCACAACAATTGGAAGAAAAAAGAGAAAAAGGGCTTTGCTACAATTGTGATAGCAAATACACTAAAGGTCATCAGTGTGTCGAGAAGAAACTTTTTTACATAGATTATGAAGAGGAGGAAGAAAAGGATCAAGAAACATCAAAAGAAGAGGATATACACTAGGAACCCATCCCAGATAAAGAAGAAATGAATCTGACCATATCTTGTAAAGAATGGGAGATAATTACCACTCCTCAAACTCTCAAGATAGGACATATCAAGAAGAAAAAGGTTCAAGAAGTGAAAAATCACATCAAGAAAGAAGAAATGAATCTGACCATATCTTGTAATGCATTGGCCGGAATTACCACTCCTCAAACTATCAATATAGAAGGACATATCAAGAATAAAATTGTTCAAGAATTGAAAGATTACATCAAGCATCACGAAATGAATTCGACCATATCTTGTAATTCATTGGAAGAAATTACCACTCCTCAAACTATCAAGATAGAAGGACATATCAAGAAGAAAAAGGTAATAGTGTTGATTGATTCAGGAGGTACCCATAATTTTATT